>DWRA01000557.1:0-23510 GCA_018250295.1 Spathilepia clonius | reverse complement strand
TCTTTGTGTGTGTCCATGGCACCCACGACACAGGATTTCCTAATCCTACTGTGGGGCTGTGAGTGTATAAAGCGTCAAAGTGTCATTATAAAGTATGTAATTATATAAATTTTACAAAAAACAGACTTATTTGTCTCCTTTGCAAAGTCCTCACATGAAGAAACATGAGATTATATTTTAACTAGCCCCAGAGTACCTTCAGACTGATGGACACAGATGCTTTAGCTAAAAAATATTCTACTAACCTTGTATGACTTAGTGCCAACTTTTCTTTTCTCTCGTTTCTCTTCACCCTCCTGATCGGAGACAGGCTCGTCGTTTTCATCAATATCAAAATCAGAATCGACTACATCATCAGCTTCTTTCTCTTCTCTGAAAGACATTAAGTCAGATAGTAGTAAGTAGTAGAAAGATAGAAGTCTTTGTAGAGCAATTGCAGTGGCACCGCAACCATATTTAGTTTCACTTCTATCCGTAGCGTAAATCAACAATGTTCAAACACAATCAGTGAGATGCTATAGATGACAAATATCTTGCTTAAATAATGCTATGGGCAAAAATGTTCTCATATCATACAATAGCATAAACGTAAAGGTAATAGAACATTTTGTTGTTCAATTCCGGAGGCACCACCACCCCACCTATTTCTTCTTTATAACAAGAGTGGTAAGCACTGCTGTTTTGTCGCTTAAAGGATGTAGTGAGATAGGCATACTTATTTAAGGGCTTCCAACTTAATCTTCAAGGGTAGGAATGCCTCTGTGGCCGATGCCAGATAGGACTATCAATTTATCTAGGGCTTAGGTTAGAGGCGCATTTTAAACCATAGTTCCCCAGTTGTTATCTCTAACAGTAAGATTTCAGCGGTCCATAAAACTTATCAATGCCCTTATGAGCGGTTTTAGAACATAAAACACTGTACTTTTCACCACCAATACATATCAAATCAATCTTAGACCCTCCGTTTGTTAGGCCGCGTTTCAAGCCGTAAGACACTTGCCTAAGTATAATGTACAAACTAAGTACAATATTATAAGTATTACTTTACTTACACATAATCATTGTCTTCTGCTGTTTCTTGAAAGCCGCCGTATGTAGTTTTGTAGAAATCATCCTCTTCCTCCTCATCCAATAGTTTTGCCATACGATTACCGGCATTAGAACGGCGCTCCCTTTGGGCCATTTTGACTAAACACTTATAGCATTATTTGTAAATAAAATCTACGCAATACACATTTTAATTCACTGTCATTGCAAAATTATAGCGTCATTCGGTTTAAAAAAGGTTAAGGAATTATTTGATTGCCAATAATAACACAATATTGATAAAATTATTACAAAATTTATAGAAAATTAATTGATACCGTAACCTTCGCATTGATATAATGACAATTTCTGACAAATCATAATTGACAAATTTGACAATTCGTATTATACGTACAATAGCGTGTTGCCAGTATAAAATAACTTAGGATATTATTTTGTACTATCTTTTATTAAATGAAATAATTTACAAGGAAGGTGATATTTAAATAATTTAGTATTTTAATAATACTAATTGATAATTTTTACTGGTGTTTTTGTTACCGTTTAACAATACTCGACTAGTATAAAAAAAGTTGGATATCCGATATAATCTCAACAAATTTTGCTGTCTCAGAATTTGATTATATTAATTCAATAGAATTACATTAAAGGATTTATAATATATATAATTATTGTAATATATTTTTATATAACACAAAAGCAGGCTTAGTTTTTCTAGTGCTTTAGGACATAGTATCTGGATGGTCGTTCACAATAAATTTCAAATAGAAAATATCAATATACTATAACTAAAGAGCGTATTATAATCATATAAATTAAAATCTCTCTTGTGTGTTGAATGTTTTACGGAGATATTTCTTTAAAACAACTTTTATTCACCTTTAAATTGGCAGTGTAGCAGCTTAAAACGCGGGGTATCAAATATCAACTTAATATTTTCATAACGGGTATGGTAGTGCAAAAATACTAACATGACGCTGTCTTAGTCCTCGAGAGCAGAATACGCAATTATTTTGTAATGGACTTTATATATGACTTCTGTCCTGTATAGGATTGATTACACACGGATTATATCGACGTAATGTTCGTTGCTTCGGTTCTGGTTAGTATTAAAACTTCATCGAAATTAAATCAAAACAATCGATCCAAAGACCTACTATGTAAATTTTATATTGGAAAGTTTCTTTTATTAAATCATATGTATACCCAAATAATGTTGTATTGCTCATTTAAAATAAAACAAACAAGTAATATTTGTAAGGTAAATTGGGAATGAAAAAAACAACATGTTTATTTTGTGCGATTTATTTAATTTTTAACAGTTATTATAAGATTTTACATCAGTCATCGTTAGCTATTGGAAAGATCTGCCCGTCATTTTGTACTGACGGCCCATTTCTCACTGATCGAGTTCGCAATCATTTTACCGCTGCGTTTAATCCGAATTGAAATGACATTACACAATATTAATTACTAGAAAACAAGAACCAAACAAATCAACCCTTTTTTATCAACTTGGATACACGGTCATTCAATTATTTGGAGGTTTTACCCGCTGGTTTTTATTAATTTGTCTTCTTCCATAGAATTAACTCAACCAAAAAAAAACCATTTCTATGATACGTATTAGAACTGTCACCTTAATAAGTTAAACGTCGGTGAAAAGGGTCTTTTGACAGTTAGTCGACCCCTAAATGTTCATGGATCGACTTAAGTAGGTACACGGTAATCCCTACTTACAAGTTTATATCCTCAGTTTTCTTTGTTAACATTTATTGAGGCATTTGTTATTTCAATTCGAATATTACACATGAATTTTAAATTTAGATATACAGTACCCTATAATTATGTTTAAAAATTAATAGGTAACTATTAACTTCATAAAGATTTTAGTTTCGTTTCAAGTTACATTACTTGTGAAGTACATTTCGTTTACTAACATTCATACTATATCTTAAAATGTGTTGTGAGCTCATGAGCATAATTCACTTGCTACAAATCGTATCAAGGATATATAAAAAGTCAAATAAAGGTTAAACAAATTAGGTTTCATTCTTTCTTATGATTTGGGAGTACAAATATATCTTAAGTAAACAAAAATAATTGAAAATGTATTTTAAAATGCTGACACATTGATGTAATATTTTAAGCGCATATGCGTAACTTTTTTATGCCAATAAATAACAATAATTAATATATGTTTATATTTCCGTGTATAGTACAAAATGCAGTGTTTTATAAAATTTACATTTGATGCACATTTAAGCGCTTTATTTTTGTTTTGATTGCATTGTGTACGCACCAAAAAATATTATAAACTAAAAAAAGGACAAAACTTAATATAACCTATAAATAAATAAGACGGGATTGGAATGTCTAGGTGAGGGGTTACAAATTGAGTGATGCTCGTAACATTGAAAATACTCTTGAGTTCAATTATTATTAATAATTACATTATTATTATTATTATATAAGATAGACTCTCTCAAACACTCATCCGTTTCAGGAGCAGCACTAACATGTAAAAAGAATATAATATATAATAATTAATAATTCTCTACTCAGTATCGTCTAAGACAATTATAAATTAATAAATTAATGACATTTATAATTATGATTCATAATTTAAGAGTCACTTTATTGATAAATAAAATTAATAAACGTACAAGCTTTGCCATACGTCTATGCTTTATGGTTGTGACATTATACTTAAAAAGGTGGTAATTCAAAAACAGTTATGGCAGATAAACATGACTAACGATAATAACATTAATGCATCTCAAATTATTTGACTATCATTTATATTCCTAATTAAATTCATCTAAGAAAAAATAACACGCTATATACTTTGATGGGACATCGCCCGAAATAATTGAAACATTACTAGATTTCAGCAACAAAGTATTTTTTGCATATACATAAATATATTTGATTAAATAAATTTTTATTTTACTGTAGCAACATTAATAAAAGTATTAAATGAACAAACACTACTTAGTGCTACTCGCACGCCAATAGACCTCATCACGCTTATCAATAAATTTCAATAATCATATGAATAATAACTACGTTCACTATCGATGGTCTTACGATTATATTAGGGATAGTTAAGAAGACGTTAAAGTACGAAGTTAAAGGATAAATACATAAAATTAATTGAAAGAGAAAGGTATACTTATCTACATGCGTCTGACCACCTACTTGTATACTTAGAAAGAGTTGTAGTACAAGTACACCTTAGAAAATACTTTAAAAGAAAAAAGTATCACTAATGATAGTGTCTTTTTAGATCAAAATATTTTAGAAATAATTGTAGACATCCACGAAATATCCAATCCCTTTACGTATTTCTAGTGTAGATATCCGAACGAATATTAGATTGGAAACATTAAAATAGCTAAATAATGTTACCTGTTAAAAATAATAAATACAATGTTATTATGACGCATATAGAGTTTTCTTAAAATTATTATAATTGAGCGTTTTGTATTGCTACTTGGTTGCCCAGTAAATTATTAACGTAAAAATCTACACTTGAATTACGTAAACACAAATCAAAATCTTACAACAAACCCTACTTATCATTATACTTAATTATAATAGAATTAGTGAAACAGTGATGGATACATAGCAAATATTCGCTACAGTTATTTAATCTGTACAGGAATGCATCAGTGCACATAATTATTTGTTATTGAAATGAGAAAAATCATATCAACAAGGCGTCGCTCATTCTAAAAGGGACTCTTTTCGTACTCGTATCCCACATTCGGGTTTAATGTTAAATAAATAATATTTAATTTTAGTTGAATCTATTACACTTTGTTTAAAACACTCAAAAATAAAAATATTGTCGTTATATAGTAGTTTACTTAATGTTTCTTGTAAAAAAATAAACGACGCCTTGTCGAGATTTTCGAAAGAGAAGAAAATATGAATTATCTAATAACCTCAAACCAGATAAGTAATAAAGAAGATAAAAATATAAAATGTACCACAATTATACAGATAAAGGTTTCTCTGAAACTTACATACAAGGCATTGTTCACACAAAGCGAAAATGGTTAAGCAGGTTCAAATTGTCCGTATTTTTGTGGTAACTTTTACGATTTTATGGAAAATTAAATAATAATATGTCGTTCACTGCTATATAATTGTGATATAACTTACATTTAATTTTCTATATATTCGATTGAATAAAAAAAGTTACAAGTTTGAAAAAAAAATGTTAACACAACAGAGTATGGCAACAAATTAATGAAACACTATTCTGATCCTGGCAACCCTGTGAATTCTAAACCTGTGATATAATAATTCAATTATACAGTTTTTCTACAAACGACAAATGTTAAAATAATTATAACTTCAGTAAAATTTGGTTGCAGTTATGTTGACTGTAATATTTTTTTACAACATTCATTATCATATATCCCAATATTTAACTAAACAATTAACGAGAGGCATACATTTTGTTTAACAATTTAAATATTCATATAGCGTAAATAAATCCATTTTTTAATGTCAGTGGTATTCCATATTTCATCAAACATATTTTTTAAATAAAATAATCCAGCCATATTAAGTTTGTAGAAAAACCGCATTACAATATTACTTAATAATAGGATAGATCTTAAATTTAAATTTTGAAGTAAATATTTGAGCTACGGTACTCTAAGGAATTAGTTTTCAATTATTTATTTTATTTGTAAATTACCTACTAATGTATATTTATGTACACCGTTCTAAAAATCGTGAGAACAATTTGAGTGCAACTTTGTGTCAAAAATTGTTTCAAATAATTGTTTTGCAGTCATTATTTGGCACATAATGTGTTGAGCAATGCGCCAAAAGAATATGCAAGCGATGAAAGACTTTTAATTACATTTTTAAGTAAAATATCTCATTATTAACATACTTTTAATGTTACATAATTATTTAAAACAATAAAAACAATCTATCACAATTGTCTAAGTGATAATAATACTATATTTTCAAATTAAGTAAAAACCATTCGCTTTGTCGTTTATTTCTAAGCAATAAATAATTATTTGTTTAACAACAAAATTTGTATATGTATAATAAAATGTACTTTGTAACTAAAACTATGAAATTTTAACAATATTATACATTTATAAAACAAATGTCACAAAAAAATGATTTTTTATGCGATTTTACGTTCCCTCTAACAGAGTATCTCATTTACTTTATTAACTTCATCGAATTTTTATGTCAAATTATTGTATTTAATTTAACATTTTTACATAGCGTGGTAAGAATAAGCAGCTCATGTGTCATACTAATCGATTTTTTATTAAGTTTTCCACAACAATTGCAATTATACATTTACCTCGTAATGGCAACACTATTATAAAGTTCCATTAGTATTGGTAACTACTCTCTGATATCCTAAATTCACGAAAATTCTTACCACGTTTTAATATGACTCAAC
Organism: Spathilepia clonius; assembly: GCA_018250295.1. Lineage (NCBI taxonomy): Eukaryota > Metazoa > Arthropoda > Insecta > Lepidoptera > Hesperiidae > Spathilepia > Spathilepia clonius. Next base: position 17,014 of record DWRA01000557.1, on the reverse strand, counting down.
ATTCATCAAGTAATAAAAGGAAGATATTTTGTTAAAATATCGCTGTCACATTTTAAAATTTATTTACTTATTTAATTCGTAAATTCGAGCTGCTTATTTAGTCTCCATAAGCCAAAGTCAGAAATGGACTGTATGATTGCACTTTTTATAGAGTTAATGACAAATTTACTTCCCGTTAAATTATGTGTAACAATTGTAGTACATAATACTAATTATTAAAATAATTAAATTAATATATTGATGTCGTCATTACAAAGTTTTTACATGTACATAATTATGTATTTCTAATAGACTCGTTATTAATAACCAATCTATCTATTTTTTACCTACCAAAGATAGAAATTCAACAATTTGTAGAAGGCAGTAATTATCAAATGTTTGTTTTAGGTGGGCCAAACATTCGACAGATTGATTATTTAAAACGGGCAATAGTCAACACAGCTTAAATTAGCGATCCAGTACGATGTCATTTTCACTATAATTTTCCCAAATACTGGTTAACGTTAACATTAAAATGTACAAGGATCATTTCTTGGTACGAAATATATTTCTTTAATATTTTATAAACATTACTATGCATACAGTCCATTTTAAACATCTCTCATCACCACGACAATTTACAGCCGACAGATCTTCACCTTCAGTATTAATACTATCATTAACATTATTGTTATATTGATTATTGAAATCTTTATCATCTCATTACCATCATGATTATTATAATTTTTACCATCATTTTTGTTATCATGCCCGTGTTTGCCAACACCATCACGTTTACTATTAATATATTTTTTATCATTACCATTATTTTTATCAGTATCGTCATTTTTATTATTATCAACGTGATTAATATACCCAAGAGACGGGTACCCATTGGGGAGTGGAGCGTAGACGTACCAAAGCAGCTTCAAGTTGAGCGAGAGTGTCATCTATGTCATTGTTGACTATGGTCACGTCGAAGTAGTGTCCGTATGTACGGCGGAGTTGCTCGGATTCTCGCACTAGCACTTCTAGGGAGCCGTCGTACTGTGGAATTGGAAAGAATGGAATAAATTTGTGATTATTTCATCCACTGGTTTATTTACCTACTGCTATATGCTATAAGGAACGCCTATCAGAATATATTAGGCTAAAGATAATTCATCATACTAGCCAAGTAGTAAATTGACTTGGAAAAAAAAGGTTGAAGTGAGATGGCATACAGTGTAATCTGATAGTTTATGGTCATCTAAGTTCAATCACAAATGTGTTGAACTTTTTATATGATGGAAGTAAACGAGCGTGTAGTCCACCTGATGGTAAATGGCAACTATCGCCCATTGATATCTGTAATAGACCTTTGATAATATAGGAATCCTTCCTGAGGTCAACTACGGAAGCATTGCAGCCCCTGAGGATTAAGTGGGTACCACTCGCATAAGTATATCTTCCTTCCCTTCGCCCTTTAAGCCAGAAGACAGAAGAATTGTTGTGTTACCTCTGATGTTAGTTAATAAAGTATGTTAGAAATCCCCGAAAACGGGATTGCTTTACTATGCTTTTTATACTCATTCACTGACTTACAGATTTGGCGGTGGCTCAGTGAATGAGTATTTTTTGACTTATATATGTTACAATTAAGCACGGAGGATAATTTAGTTCCATTATATTTTACTTAATTTCACAAAGCTTGCATATATACAGGCAGAACAACGTCCACCTGTGCTAGTTATTAGTAAAAGTAACTATAACTCACATCAGCAACGTTGTTCAGCGGCGGCGCGGCGATGAACACGACGTAGGGCGCGAACTCCGCCGTGCGAAGGATCTTCAGCGCTTGGGGCTCCACGTCCAGGATGGCGATGCGCCGCTCCGAGTGGATCCGACGGATCGTCTCCAGCTTCGTGCCGTACATCGCATCTTCGTGGGTACCTGGGTTGACGAAGCCGAGCGTTGAAATCAGAATCACGATAGGATAGTGAGACAAAGAGAAAATATTAATGAGATGTAAGAAAGAGAAAGAGTGAAAAAAGTGACAGAATGTTTGTTTGGCAGACAGGAAGAAAGCCAGGATGTAAAAAAAAACAGTTCGGAAATGATGGAAAAATAAAAGAAAAAGAAACAAAGGCAAAAGGCGGAAAAGAGAAAGAAACAAAAACAGAAAGGATACATCATAAATAAAATCTTTGTCTTACTATATGGTTATGATTATCACGAATCACACACGAAAAGTTTAAAGAGATCATCGGATAATCATTGTGTAATAACTTATTATTTACTGCTACTAAGGTTATTATCAAATAATCAATGTATGTAACGAATGAAAATGTGTTTAAAATATTTTGTCCACGAAGTTTAGAAAAGTACACATGAATAAAAGTCCTTAAAATATAGAAAAGAAGATTATCAACACAAAACTCAAACAGGTGATAAAGACGGAGTTTCTATTTATTAACACATCAATATGTTTTGTAAGAACTCAACATCATGCTTTGAAATGTATTTTAATCATAAAAGTGTTATATAATCCTTATTAAAAACACAACGTAACTTACCATATTCTAAGTATTCGTTAGCGGCGATGTCGGCCATCATATCGTCATGCGACACGAAGTAGTAGTGTCTGCCGTTCTCTTCGTCAGGTCTCGGCTGACGAGTGGTATCTGCAATTTCACGATATATATTTTTCAATTTATTACGATATTATTTCAAATCGAAATTGTATCATCAAGTGGTAAGTGGTGGTTATGGAAATTTGTAAGCAATTCCAAAGAACACTTGACGTCCATGACACGTTGTTACTAGTGAAAACGACGTTAGATTAGCTCGTATAAGTATTCCTGCCTTACTACTCTTTACAAATACTAACAAAGCAGCGCTTAACGTTGTTGTTATAAGGCAGCACAGTTGTGGCGGTGGGGGCTCTGCAGTCGAATCACGAAAAGGTCTTCTATCTTTAAATTTTCTTGGCCTAATCTTTTCATCCGCTACCGTATTTTTTGAAATAGGGAATGTCGCTAGTCTCCACACAGAAAGACCACAGATAGTTGATAGACCAAAACCTCTATCAGCAATGTTATCTCAGCAATCTATTATAAACCTATTATTGTCCCAGCAATAGGCAGTCACTTCTCAGAATGAGAAGGATTTCACACACACCTTTGAAAACTTTTCATAGAACTTTTTTCCTCAAGACGTTCTCTTCACGTATTTCTGTAATACTTACGTGGAATAGGATAAGCATACTGATCCGGATGTCTTGCTATCAGCGTGTTCTTGATATGGCGACGACCAACGCCATGAGCGCCGAGCAACACTATAGTCTTCCTTTGGAACGCTGAAATAAAAAGTAATTCAATAATCACTTTAACGGTAAAGTAGTAAAAGAAGAAATAATTTGACTGTCTAAAACAATATGCTTCAAGACCTTCAGAGATAGGATCACACGTAATCTTTATCTATGTAGCGCACATAAATTTGTATAGATCACAATTGATTTACAGTGTTTAGTAACGTGGGCTACTGCTGGGAGTCGGATGAATGACACTAGAGTTAATCGCACTGTTTCTCCTGGACAACAGTCATTAAAAATCGTCTGAAGACGAGGCATTTGAAAACATTTGACATAGCTTGGCTTGTAATTCGTATCTTCCTCCACCAATAATTATTAGATAAGCGTGGAGTAAGCGTCAGGTCTGTCTCAGTTGCAGAGGCAGAGAAAAAATTTAATGTAGGTTGAAAATTAAGTGTTATTTTATAATATTTCTTTTACTTATTTTAAATTACTCGGTGTCCGAATTCCTCAGGTGACTTACCAGAAGTCTATTCCATAAATAAGAAAATTTTAACCCCGGGTTTACTATATGTGAATTTTTATGGCACTGACCATGTCACGTTTACATTAATAAAGTCGAGTACAATTCACACTCACATGGCAGCTTGACGACTTCCTCGTAAGTAACGACGTCGAGTTGATCGAAGACAGCGTTGTGCTTCGCTAAATACTTGTCCTTCGACTGCTTTTTCTTGCGACCGAATATAGAACAGTTCACTGAAACAAACGTGTTAGACACATTATCATCTCTATGTAACTATCTGGTGGTAGATTCTAAGATTTTTTAGTGTATTTCAACTAAAACAGTATAAAAAGTGTGGTTATTTATATATAAGCGAGAGTATGACACATTTTAAGGTTTTCATAAAAATACGTAATCTTGCTTGTATATTATCACTTAATGGATCTTAAGAATGAACCTGAGAAAGGTCCGAAAAACAAAATATCGTAACATGTTTTCCTTACTAGAATGGATAAAATAGGTTGTGTAAAAGACATAACCTATAATATAATGCGTAATTTTTGGATTATTAACTAAAGTTCTTGTTGGCAAAAAGCGAAAGCCATTGTTTCGCTTGAACTAAGATTTAGTTTTAAGTTTTATTAGCGCATCCAATTGGCATATTACAGTAGATAAGCAATTTACAACAAAAAAGTTGGCATTTTTTTGTGACGCGTAGAAGAGTTTATCTGAAGAGTTTTAGACCTCAGAAATGGTAAAATAAATTTAATTAGAAATGTTTCCTAGAATTCAGACCTATATTATTACACGGATTTCCATAAAAGCGTTAAACTTATAACAAGAACATCCATTAGGCTAATGAATATTAAATAAGCGTAAGTAAATGCTTAAAATCCTGTATTACTTGTTGACCCTTAGAGAAATAAGTAATTAAAATGGTTTATCCTAAGTTCACAAACAGAATTCATAACATTTAAATTTGTAAGAGAAGATTAAATACAAGAAAATACAATGTGTGTAACAACAAGGATAACAATGTTTGTTGTTGCAGAATTGGAAAACGATTCCACAATAGGACATACAATAGAAATACTTATTAATAAACTACAATTTACAGCTTCGACAACAGATACGCATAATATTAAAGCAGACCTGAAAGCAAGTATACAATTCCGTTGCAACGGAACTTTTTTGTTAAATGCTTACATACAGGTGACTTCAATTAATGAACCATTGCAAATATTCTATCTAGAAGCAATATTCATTCTACAGGGGTTGCATTACTTCACATTTAGAATGAACCATGAACATGTTGAACATTAACTGGATAAAAACCAAATATGTCGAATCGTAAACCAATCATTCAATCAATGCATTAACACGTACTTAGAAAAATATTTTGAGCACGCAAGAGAAATTGTAAGATTTGGTGTAAAAGATCAATGGTATTTTAGAAATTTTAACGTGTAAATTTGAATGATGACAAAAACTACTTACCTGTGTTCTCACACCCGTCTGTATGCGACACGCACCCCTCAGCTCCTAGCCGCACAACATTTCACAACACGGTTCATGCAAACGCAATACGCAAATGTATATGGCATGGTATGGAGTGCTACTCGATATTATATATTTGGGGGAACACGCAAGATATTAGAAACGTTTTGCCAAATATTTCATGGAAAAGTTACTAATCTTGGAAAATATCTAGAGCTCAAATGGATTATCATTATTACGTATATATAATCAAAGATATTAAAAAAAAACCAATTGAATAATTTTAAGTGACAATTAATACTGGTACTGAATTCCTAAATTTATTTATAGCAGTCGTATCAAAATATTAATGATATATTGGGCAAAATATTTCTTAATCCATTACCTGGATTACATTAAGTTTCTATCCTATATCATTCATAATTCACAGCTGTCTAATAAGTTACAATATTGGATAATGTCAACAAACACTCTTTCAATTACTTAGACGACATACAGTTTTGGGTTAGATCTTTATATATGTTTATAAAAGATCTTAATTACTGGGTAAACATTGGCATCACACCATGCAAATATCATTACATTTCTGATCAAATTGACGGTATAGAATTACTGAGACATACAGGAGATATGATTACACAAATAGGTGAATATAAATAAAAAGCACTTTTACATACCGACTGCAGAATCGTCCATAAGCGTTATTGATTGAAAGTAAAACATGTTATTAATGAGTTGAATTTACAAAATAATGTAATATTATATTAAATAAGTAAAACTTTTAAAAAGATTCCACGAATATTAAGAAAATTAAATATCAATTAGAACAAGAAACAAAAAGTTATGAAAAATAAATAAATTAATGAAATATATAGGTATATCAGGATCGAAGACAAAATAAAATATAAACTCGTAACTAAGCTATTTTTTTAATACAGCTAATGTTAAATGGTTGTTATCTACCTGTTCCTATACATATAAATAACAAAACAACACATCCTAATACAACATCGATATTGGGATAGGTTTATTGAAGCATTCGAGGGGATTATGGATCTATATATATATTTAAAATAATTTTTAAAAACAACAATATGAAGCATTTTTGACCTCATCGACTTTGTGAAAACTGAATACTTCTTTTACCCATCGTAGTTTAGGGCCGAATTTCTCATTCGTATTTAAATGATAATAGTACGTAAATTTCTGGTACTTTATATTATTTTCTTCACATCACCTTTGCCAAATGTGTATTCAGATTCCTTTAAACTGTTGCCACTTAAAAGCAGAAGATGGTCTACGGACAAAAACCACTCACAAGCAAAATATGTTCTGATGACGACATATCTAAATTCGTAAAAAGTATACGATGAGTTCAATAGTCGATAACATTGATTATATTAAAATACGCTCTTACGATGATCATTGTAATAACTACGATATAAATGTTAAACACGTCACTCATTCTAATATAAAAACAAACGAAACATTCAATAAAGGGAAGGTCTTTAGAAAAGACGACGGGACAATACTGGAAAACGTCACTGATGCTAGTAATCTGAAATTGGAACAATTCTATAAGCACTGTCACCACATGTATTAGCACGGAAACCACAACCATACGTTAGATAGTTCTAGTTTTAGAATATGTCAAAAGTAACCTTGGTCGGTGTTAGATCTTTCAGCGGCGGCGCAAGCGGCACGCCATTCTTGTAACTCGGGACTTGGGATGAGTCCAGCTGAACCCCCAGATGCGTCCTTACGAGCTTGCCACCAGTGCGAATCATCTTTGCTTATGATCTGAAATGAGATAAAGCATCTTTCGTTAACATTAAATATAATAAGTTACTAGACAAGAAAAAACTTTAATATCTGTCTATAGAAAATTTCTAAGTTGTTCGTAGTTCATATTATTAAAAGTTTATAAACTTCTAAGCTTTGCTAGTCATGAAGAAAAATAATTAAACCTTATTAAAAATATATTAATTGCACGAAATATTTATTTGTAATCCTTACATGATCTTCAGTCTCCAATTCTTTAAGACACAAAATACGGAGTGTTGTTCCAAGCTTACCTGTAAAATGTCTCCTGTGTTGAAGGCGATTCCGGCCTGAGCGCATGGTATCAATTCATCTTCCAATGGATCATAATCGAATTGCGCTCTTACGAAAATCTGCAAAATATTCAAAAACATTACTAACTTTATATATTCGGTTCATGCTATGAATGCTAAGCTCATGTTTATGAATTTTGTTGAGTATAAAAAGATTTTAAATTTGTTGTTCTCAAGTAACTTTGCGCCTTTAATGAATCTTTGTACTTACTTGTTGTTACATGTATTAAAATTATTAACCTATATAGTTGTAGCTTTAAGTATGTTTGCTTCTTACAAATTTCTATATTTATTTCTATTGCGGAAACACAAAGCCACATAGTCTTATGACGCATAAAAAATGTTGATATTACTTAATAATTATACTAAGATACCAATTTAAATGAATGAATACTACTTCTAGTAACTATGATAGACTATACTAGGACATAAAACAAACTGATAGTTGAATGATATGGTAAGTTTATGACAAAATGGCAATGATGCAATGATAAAGAACAACAAGCGCACAGAAACGGGAACATCGCGGGGACGCGCGGCCATGCCCGGGTGACAATATACAACACAACATAAAAATAAACATCATAAAAATGATAATATAAACACAACATAAAGTAGCAACGGCTCTGGTAATCGCTACTTACTAGCACGGGCGAAGGCTTAATCCGGAATAGCTAGTTAAAAGAAAAAAGTATAAGTTTATTTTTTAGCTTTACACAACCAATTAGTTTATGCTTTTAGGACAAGCATTAGTAGTTTTGATGATTTATGTGCGCTTGTCGACTTTGATTAAAAACCACTACGTTCTTGGTCAACTCCTTCAAATTCAAAGCACGCGTTAGTATCACACATCTATTTCATACAATCAAATAAATAACATTGAAAGTATCTGTATCTACATCAAAACACTCTCGATTATTAGCTTAGTCACAGTTGCTATATTTGAAAAGGGATTAGCAAATTCAAAACACTAGCATTCCTTTAACAGACACAGAGCTCTAGATAGTTATTAAATCGGGGTTCTAAAGAAATACATTAAAACATAAACTTTTTTACCTCGCATGGCGGTGGTGCCGAACGGTACGATGGTACAATCTTGAAAGTCACTGAGCCACGAGCCTCGCGCTGAAAATACATTGTCGTGAACATAACCAACTTATCGGATTTGGAATTTGATAATCCCGTATAAATTAACGAGGATCAGGTAGAATTAGTAGGCCAATTATGTTCCAAATTAGACGATTAGTTGGGTTCACAGAAGCTGTTAATCAGACGATAAAGTCACTATTGTAAGTTTGGTTTATGTATGCAAAATTGTTGTTCGCTTAAACAATAAATAATAACAGCCTAATGAACGCGAGATTCCCGTGCGAGAACATTTTATTTTATTCATAGAGTTGAATAACAAAAACAAGGGTGACAATGATGAAGTATCACCGAATCCCTATCCCTATCGAGGTCGTATAATAGACATAAATAAGTTTATTTATGATACTATCAAATTTGACCTGGTAAACAACTGAAAAACAAATTTATAACATCTTAAGTAATCACATTACCAAACATTCAAATTAACACTGAATTAAAAAATCAAATGTGAAATATGATCTCAAAAAACCTAAAATATAGAGTATAATTCAGATGCCGCACGTCCTGTTATTTTATGTACTACCAGATAATCATGTGTACAACAGAACTTAAAACAGGAGAAGTAAGGAAGTGTGCAGACGCTGCCGAAATCAGCTTTCAATAACAACATCGATAAATGTAACATTTTTACGAGGGTTTTAAGTAGTTTCTACAAAATGTACACATACCGTACACGTGGCCATAAACTATAATACGACCCTTCTCGCAATTTGTAAGCAGAAGGAAGAAATTTTATGGAACACAGAGATGTACTATAGATGTATATACTATATTATTAAAATATCGCTTCATAATATTTCACACTTTTATATGAGGGTTAACGACAATGAAAGAAGAATAAAATAAAAAAGTTTTCTATAAAGATATTATCAGAAAGTTACAAAATTGAATGTTTGTAAAGACGCTACGAAATATTTGGTATAAGAAGCCCTTCGGCTTTCCGAATTTATCTATATTGCCTGTCAAATATTTTAATTAGTCTTCATAAATTGTATTCACTTTTTGCTCAAAAACATGTTATGGCCTATTTATACCTTTGATAGAAAGTCGCAAGTACATAAGATTCTTTACATTTAAAGATAGCTTCATAAAATAAGTTCTACATTTTCTTCCATATTTATATCTACTACCAGTATAATGGGCATTGTAACGACGCTTTAGAAGCATTACGATATATCGTGTAGGTGCGAATATAACACACTGTGCCACGTAAGCAGTTAGAACCATACTCCGACCGTCCCATAAACAGGACACGCTGAAGAATTTTTATTGAATCTTGCAAGACGTACGATTGGAGCGCTTTCCGCTCCATTCCACTCGTGGCGACAACGATAGATAGACCTGCATCAATATGAACTTTTTATTTCCCGAGGGAATTTTAAAGTAGCGCTAGAATTGCATATTCGATGCAGCCAAGAAAAATGTTTATGCACATTTAAAAAGTAGCGATAAAAATATTGAAGCGGAAGATTTAAATGGTGCACATTTTAATGTGAAGTCTCTTTTAAGTCTCCATTTAAATATAAAAATGGAACTTTCCGATTGTTTCCAAACATTTTATCCTGATCTACTTTTATCTTGAGTAGTATTATTTGAGTGTTGGTATGTTTATTATAGAACTATAAAGCATTTCTTATATTTCATTTTGATGATTTATATGTCCTACCTCCGTTTATGTTATTTAAACTAGGCAATACAAGCGTAAATAGTGCATTTTTTTCTTAAGAAGTATTTGAATAACAATCACTTGACGTTACTTCGATTTCAGAAACGTTTCACATATAACCGACTGATATAGTAAAGCTTACACTAGAATACTCAGAATCTTCACGACTGATCAACTTGGCAGCATTCTCTGACTGTACGACTGATTGGCTTGCGACGTGCAGTAAATAGAGCATTCCACTACCAATTTGGAATATTGCTCTGAATTTGACTACACCGTTGCCGCTATCTTATCCCTACGATAATATAACTATACTACGAAGCTAGTTAAGTGGTAACCTCGCTTTGGTTAGAATATTTCATAAGAATATAAAAAATATCAATACAGTAAATGCACTTCAGAAATGTTGCCCAAAAAATTTCAACATCTGAAGGTTTACGCCTTCCTCTCATCAACCTCAGCTCATAGATTACTTCATTAATATGAACTCTTTCTACAACAAATCTTATACCAGCATCCTTTGAAGCTGCGCAACCGATTGATTGGCGACGGGCGTTCCGTTGATCTCACGTATCTCGTCACCGACATGCAGGGTCGCCTGTCGATGTATCATACCGCCGTGCATGATGCGCGCCACTATGCAACGCCCGTCGTCAGCAATCTTGAGGGTTATGCCCTGATGAGATAGAAACAAAAAATAAACATAATGTTATTAGGACACAAAATATTAATGATTATTAAAGTTCTTATTTAAATTTCATATTTTTAAAACATTACTTTGAATGAAGAGACACTTGATGCATATAAAACAGATGATTCCACGCAGCGTGGTAAATTTTGGAAACAAACAGAATAGAAACTGAAAAAACGTGAGCCACAATTTAGAGAGGTCATGCTAATTGGCTCGCATATGAAATGGAATAGCAAATGCTAATTCAACACGGGCTTCCGTTCTTTCGTCGAAAATTCGTGGTACTGTTGCAAATGTGATTTTGAACTCCAAACGCTGTAATATTTGATTGTGTGATTCTACATTTGATTTAATAAATTTTGCGTTCATTTTAAAGTCTTCACTCCTCACTACAATTACAAATTTAGATGCAATCAACATATACATTAAGGTGTATTATTTGTATATCTCTCTACTTGTATTTAGATAAAATGTTTCTGTCTGAAAAAGGCTGTGGAAATGAAACTTTTATATGTTTTTTCTCCCGCCAATCTAAGTTTGTTTATCCGCTAACTTATTGAAGAATTTTTCAATCTTACAAGTTTTCGGCGTATCGACATTAATTTAATCTGGAACTTTACGTTAAAGTTTAATATCAGTTATGTTTCATTGAAGAAAAATATGTTTAGAGTTATATAATGAGTAAAAGTATTGAACTTTAATTAATTTATCGCTTGAATAACCGCTTTGAATAACGAAATAACCGCTTTAATACATTTTTGCATAGTATATAAATGTTTAGTGTACAGATCACACCATTAAATTATAATGGAATCGTCGCCTGGAACGTAATTATTTAAAGCGTGTTGCTTTGTGTTGTATTGCTGTAGTGATATTGCGTATATTTATTTTACGGAGTTATCCATGTCAGTCTACATAAGTAGCAACACAATTGTGATAATTATGTAAAGGCTTTTTGTTTTATTTGCGGTCAATTACAGAATTTCATTATCAGTGACCATTTCAATTTTATTCAAAAAATAATTCTAATATTCACATAACCTTCTATGATTTATAATACAGATGTACAAAATATGTAATACAAATGTAATGTGAGTATCATACCAAACGTTACGAAGGTGGTAAAACCTTTCAAAATCTGCTTTGACGATACCACCGCTACAACTTCTTTTTATAGTTCTCGTGTAGCGATTAGGACTAATAACACATGTGTAATTAATTTTATTTGGACTACTGCCATAAGATTTCCTGGCAGTTAGGGTAGTTTCCTTAACTTTATCATTTGGTACTTGTACGATTTGAAAGATAATACCATGGGCTCATCGGTGTTTTTCTGGAACTGCACGAGGCGCACCCTGGTCACGTTCTCGAACTCCGGCTCGGTGTCCTCTTCCTCGTCAGCGGACTGTTGGGGCGCCCGCCCGTTGACCGGCGGCGGGGACGCGCGCAGCGACTCCTCGCCGTACACCTCGCGCGCGACCACGTCATGGGCTTGGAGTAAGGCCTGTAGAGAAAGATATGTAATGAATTAATGGATGGAGAAAAGCACGTGGATTTTGCCTGCCATTCCTTTAATCATGTGGCAACTAGGCGTGGAACACTGAACATAACAAATTTTGCGCCTAAACCTCCATAATTAGGGCTCAAGGCATCATAATTTTATGTATCAGCTGAGATGTGCATAAGCAAGGAGCTGCGCATGTTTCTATTTCGTCCAAACCCATGTATTGTCTTTAAAATAAGTAACCAGTGTGTTAGCAATTACATTCTAGTTACAAACTTTGTTTTAGTAATGTTCATTTTTGTACACTAGTCATTAAACTGTAACTACATTTATAAAGGTTTATGTAAGTCAATGTTGTAGTGAGAAAAATGTTTCTCACACGTCAATACATAATAAATAATACAAAGAGATTAAAAAAGGAGTGGACGAATGTAAAAAATAAAATCAAACGCGTCATAATTAATTTGCGAATACAAGTTAATTATACATAAATTATTATCACGATCAATCATAATGATATGCGGAGACAAGTGCGGTACGTAAACAGCAATTTGTCTTCATTAAATTTCGTCATTTGTGTTGCATTTGACGATCCATTTGTATACGTGCTCGCTGATGACTGTATCATAAAGACCTTAACAAACTACACAGCTTAAACATAAATTCAAGAAAAAAAGAGATTATCCCGCTCATTTTTCCTGATGGTTTCTCTCAATTAAAACCTTTTTACTATCTGTGAACAGACGGTAGATCAAAAAAGAACATTACGAAACAATTCGTTGGTAAGTCTACATGCCTAATAGCTATTCACGGAAGTACCTAAAGATATGTGAGGCCTCTATGACACAAATATTAACGTGACAGACAATGGCTAAAACTGTTTTCATTCTGGGAGCAGACTAGCATCCAATACTGGTAAGTAATGAATTGACAATGATAAAGCAAACACAAAATGAAATCTGAATTAATAATATCTACTTTTATTCACTTCAAACGAACAAAAAGCTTGTAATATATTATTAGGAACACAGGAAATATAAAAATAATAAAAAGATATCCATATCCATGCCATTCTTGGAATCGCTCAAATATTTTTCTTGCGCTTAATGGGTACTAGCAAGTAAGCAAATCACAAATATTAAAGGCAATAAACAATAATATTCTATAGTAAAATAACCAACAAATATCCGCTATACACGTGCGGTATATTTGAAGTGTCGAAATAAAAAACATACTTATCAAATATTACTAATGGGAAGAAACTAAGCACGCATCTACAGAAATGAAAACACACTCCAAATCCTTTGTCCTTTCGGTAGAAAACAGTATTTTCTCCCTCGTACCTGGGTCGAGCCATTTAGTACTGCACATTTGCATACTAAAAATAAAATTTAAACTAAATGCACTCTAACAGTTACGTCCATTTTACGGAAATTTTAAGCAGAGAGGAAATGAGGTGGAGATAAACGCCACTGGGTAATTATTCCTAAAGAGATAACAGTTTGAATTAAGGAAGATACGCGAAATGCTTATTCTATGCACAAGGTTAAACGTACGTCTTTTATACGTATTATAATTACAACAGAAACATAAAAACTTAATTTAACATTTTCCTAAGCTGCTACAAAATATATAACATTTAAAACAAAACTAAACGTAGCTTATAATACAACTAGACTCTGCTTAGTTAATAACGACTTTAATGCCACTGGAAAATTGCATATGTATTCACGTCAATTAAGAATTACGTTAACAGTATTCGCACACGCTTGCGACGTGGCGTTCGTTAGTCTACAAGCTTTTTGGCAGTCAATTCCCTTGAATAGCTGTTCATTTCCCGTTTGAGCGATCTGGCATTCGACAGTGCACGGGAGAGGGATATTTCGATTGGGAAAACATCGGGGCGATCGCGTAATCTACCGCAGTTGACCGCTGCAATACACATAACCTCAATCAAATAGATTTAATAGTATATAATATATGATAGCAAAGGAGTACGCTTTATTAAGTAGCGGTAAATAATAAATTACAAACCAAAATTGATAACTTCGTTTATACGATAAATTCTCATTAAAACACTCATAGCAAAATGATTTTCCAATTTGAAATAAATAATAACATATAATGTAGCATTAATGCAATTCTTTGATAGAATAGATGCGAACTCTCGTCTAGATGATTCAATAATTTACATGTGGATCAAGTAGCAGGGGGATTTTAATATTTTCCCAAGAAAAAATGCTGTGTAAATATTAAAAAGTCAGTGCTCAGGAAGAATGCACAGTGCGCAAAGTTTAGCAATTGTATTAACTGGAAACCGCATTAGAGATCTTATTTGAACGAACAATAGTATTGCTGAGATAATTAAGAACTAAGCCGGTGTTAAGTGTACGAGACTAGACTGCACAGTTTAAACAAACAACCGCTAACGACTTTGTGAATTAGCTTGCGTTTTTGTTAAGATTTGAACAGCTTACGTACCTACTTGTACAGATAAAGTACTAGTATGTTTAGGATTTATTTAATTTATAAATGTGGCTTGTAAAATATTTACTAAATAGAATAAGGATTCCGCTATTAACGGCATGGAAAGGTAAATTTACATTACAGTTAATAAGAGTTTTAAGTTAGTCCTCAGAATTACATAATATGTAATCTGCTTCATTTGGAGATAATAACAGAATTCTATGCGTAGTAGTCGGCAACGACATCATATGGAGTATTTGCTTCATTTTTGCTTTAAATACATAAGAGAGGGAAAAGGATAAACTAACTATATGTTACAATTCTAATCAAGCCCCTACGGTCACCACAAAACTTAATTCCCCCGACGAGAACATTATGTTATTTAAATGGAAATGCCGATTTAGAAATCAGTGGCGGAAAATATCTGTATCGTTGAAATTCTCGTAGTCGTCTAAATTTCGATGGTCTATATAAATAAATAGTATTATCTCTTTGGATGGAAAAATAACTACTGTTTTCCTGGCTCTTATTATCTTATTTACTGTGAAATTGATAACTTCGTATTATGGCTGCCAGTAATTTTAACAGAGAATATTTTATTTCGGTATCCAGAATGACTAAATATTTATAGACAAAGATTTATAAAACTCTGAAACGTTCGGAAACTCGTACATCATACATTTCTGACAATATTATTTTATCTTCAAACAACTGAATATTGTTTGCCAACAATAGCTGGGATATCGCATACAACATCTGCACAGCGCAGCCAAGTAGCGAGCATCTGGCAAATGTGGTACTGTGGGAGCCAAAAAAACATTAGCTTTTCAGAGCTTAGGGAGCACCTTACGACAGCGTTGCATTACACACATCTTACTTAGTAAAGTTGGCTGTATGAGATAGTGTGTATATTCGACATGGCAACAAAAAGTGCAACTCATCTGCAACGTACCTAATAACAAAACTGTCATAAACTAAGCTTTGATTCTGATAACTAAAATGAACAGCAATGTATGCTGAACCGTGCTGTCCACATCTTTCGCATTTAAACGCTGAAGATATTTTTCGATGTGCCAATGGTAGATATTTCAAGGTAGTTGAAATTGTGTTTTTTCTTTTTAAAATTTCAATATTTATCGATTGACTAATATACTGTTATTGTATTGAAACTGACTTTCATTTAGTTTTAGTTGCTCTTGTACAACTTTAAGCTTTAGCCATCACAATCTGTCATGGCTACCTGTTTCTACGGTGATCGTTAACCACTAAAATAGTTTCATACCAAAGTATTTGTAGTTTAAAAAATGTATATCACGAATATTTGTAACGTGAGGTCAAAATAAGAGAAAAACTGCAATAGCTTAGCGACACTAGCGAGGCTTGCTAACCGCAATGCCCTGCGCCGCTTTGTACGTGTACAGGACAAATAGATACGATTTATGTATTTGATTAAAACAACCTGTGATTTTACTATTGTTTCCAAATGTTTCTAGCTAAAACCAACCGGTTTTTATATTTATACGCCACGTGGGTTAAAATTGAATAGTATTTATACACATTTAATTGGTGTGTTACAACGTAAGCTATGAAAGAAAAGACATCCTTTATTCTTTTATTACATCTTCTTTCACCATATTTGCATCATTACTGAAGTGGTTCAGATTTTTCATCTTAATTTGGTTCTTTGTTATCACTACATGATTACGTAAGCAATACGAGTCGTATCAGTATTATTTCTTTAGATATTTCAATAAAATATCCACCATGTTTTACTTACTTTTTCGCATAATTAGGTACCTCGTCTTTTACGTATATAGACCGACCGTAGATTTTCTTATGTTAGAAAAACTAGCTGAAATAGATTATAGGTACCTTGTAGATCTGTACCTGTAATTTGGACAGCCTTTTACACCAAAAACAATACATACTTAATGCTTAAGTCAATCTTACGCTGATTCTTTTATAAATAAAATTTTGAACGTCGTTTTTCAATTTGTATATTTATGGAGTAATATCTATGCTAAACATGATTCATTTCCAGCAATGTCACTGGCGTTGAAATATCTTACAAATTAAGTCCATCTGGCTGTCTAATTACGGATTTAATGTTACAATCTTTGCATTTCCCAAGAAGAGCTTTTTACAGTCTAA
>DWRA01000556.1:0-23545 GCA_018250295.1 Spathilepia clonius | reverse complement strand
CCCCCCAAAGCCCCGTGCCGCTCCCACGGCACGGGGGTACCTTTTGAAGGTTTCCCCCTGGGAAAAAAAAAAAAAAAAAAAAGGATAGGTGCGCTTAGATAGGAACCTTAGAATAAGCCAGGTTAAACTAGTCGGTTTTATTTGTTTCGGAGGGGAAACTTTTAAAAGTGGAAGCGTCACCTGTTGATGAAGGATTTTAACTCACTAAAACTTCGATGATCGTTCCCAGGGCTAAGTAATGGACTCCAGGGTCTACATCGAAACGTAACCGGAGTCCTCTGAATACGGTGTACCTTTCGGGCGCTGCCTGGTAGAGCTTTAAGCTCACCTAACACCTCTAAATGGGTGCTTACGACGGTATGCGACCACACATACCGTCGTCCTTTGTTGCTTACAGGTTGCGTCGTCCACCTACTCTTGCGCCCGGATCCCCGCTCATAAATAGACAGATGCAAAAAGAGTGGGACTCAGAAAGGAATTGCCATGCTCCTTCAACGCCACTCGAGATAAGGCGTATCTCATGACAGTACTTAAAAGAGTAAAATAAAAACCCTAAAAGGTTAGCTTCTCGAGTCCGAGATTAACAGTATTGTTTGCGTTTGGGTCTCTAAATTAGCAGCGAGCGGCCAGCGAAAACCTATTAACACGCGGTATTCTTGATCTCCACGCTTACAAACCGCGTCCTCGAGTGCAACGATGTTAAAAGCGCGCACTGGATCCGAAAGATACATGATCGAAAGCAATGCAAGAGGACGATGACTGGAATATAATGGGATACACTGGCTCACTGGCGCATTACCTAATGATGAGTCGTGATTAGTAATAGTGGTCGACTCATTCTTATCATGGTAGACGTCATTAAGATTTTTACGAATTCTTCTGATATTGCACATACCTACGGTAATTGTGGAAAGTTGCATTTGTGAAAATTTTCTCATTCCTCAGAGAAAATTCAAAAAGTGTTGACAAAGACAAGGTGGCAAGTGACAAGGCATTGACAAGGAGTGGGTCTCGGATCATCGTGCTCGTTGGGATAATGTAGAAAGCTGGCCCGGGGGACAGAAGGGTCCCCGGTCACGATTTTCTGGCTTCACACCAGTGTCTTACTTCGGCAAGGCAATCGTATTACGGAATTTGTTTCCGGTTGGCGGGATAGTTTACCAAATCAGAGCTTAACAAAATAGCCTAAGGTCGGGATAAGACCATCATTTGGCTTTCTAGTGCTCTACTGAAACACCACGAATTGTAATTAACAGACTTGGGATCGCCGAAGTAAGATGTTAGACGCCCAAGTAAGCGCTGCTGCCCATCTACTTGGGGACTACCCTTAGTCACCTTTTACGACACTCAGATTTTAGCTATGGGGTGGTCTATTATATATTCGTCGCCGGAGCCAAGCGGCAAAAGTCAAAATATTTTGATTGAAATATATGTAAAAGTAGTAATTGTAAATTCGTGAATTCGATGAGAATAAAGACTTTCTACTTTAATTCTTTTTTTATATTTACATCGTACCAAGCATGATGTTTACGTTTATGTACGGAACCCGTTCCATAGTATCCTTGATATAGGCGTAGAGAAAATAACTTACCACTATCACTGAATAAGCTATATTAGTTTTATGAGTGAATGTCAACACTATTTTTTTATTTATTACCGAAGCTAGTGCGTAACATGCTCTTAAAGAATTGCAGAAATACTTACCACCTGATTTCATACGTCACGCTTTCTCTTCTTTCTTGCACAACGTGTTGTTTAAATCAAGCATATTGCAGTAATCTATGAAAGCACTGCACTTTGAAGTTTTACCGTGCAGTATTTCAAAGATTACAACAAGAAACCTGATGCAGGTGATGATGGATGCACAATAAGAATTCATTCATTTTTATTAGAATAAACACAAAATGACACAATTTATTTTCTTAAATGATATACAACTTTGAATTAGCGGAAATTCAAAACTGCCAATCAAATTGCACGCATATTACTTAAGTGATTGTGGGCATACAACATATATTTCGTACTGGCAATATATTTCGTTTCCTACTGGCAATCAACGGCTGAAGACTGCATTGTGAATAAAAGGTATTAGAACATTGATTTGAAATTTTATGTTTGGAATGGCGGATCACTATAAATAGTCAATCGTCGCTGTTAAAAGATCAGTCAACCACAAGTTATAATCCAGATAACAACTCTAAAGCAAGTTCCCACAAGATAAACGATACAAATAAGTTGGATTTAAAATTGAAATTAAAATAAAATTATAACACATTTGCATCAAAACGTAAAATTATACATGTAATAACATTGCAAAAATAATATACAGATGAATGTTTTTTTTTTTTTTTTTTTTCATAAGATAAGAGTAGCGACTGAGAGTTCACCTGATGACATGTGGTCATTGTCGTCCATGGGTATGCGTGATCAGCTCTATATGAAACAGGTTCTACATGAAACCGATCGCAAATGCGTGATCGGTTCCGGGTAGAACCTGTTTGCCTGAGGACTGAGGATATAGTCAATCATAAGGATTTCCAACAAAAGTGAAAACTTTATCAATTTTGGAAATATTCGATAGTAATGTTGTTTTTGTTATCCGTTTATCCACATAAGAATGTTAGCACGAACATAAGTAAATCCGTGAGTATCGAAAACACATTAGAAAAATGGTTATGAATTATGTGAGTGACTTACGCGTTATTATGAAGACTACAAACCGGAGCATTTGTCCCTAGTGAAAATCTCTAAATGTGAATCGTTAGCAAAATTGATTCTAACAAGGAGTCACTACTACTGGCTTTAACAATAAAAATAACATAATATTGTTCTTACGCTTTAAAATCTAACGAGTAAAAAACAAGAATTGATAAACACCCGTAATGAAATTTCCTGTCAAGTGAAAGTTATTATTTTGTGCTGTACTATAACCATATATACAAATTATCTGTTCAGATCGCAACTCCGTACCAGCTGTTTTCGCCGTGAACATGATCCATACTACTGGGTTGAAATATCGATAATTAGAAATTAAAACTTCGTATTATAAGTACCTGTTAAATAACAATATGTATTATTTAATTGTATCTAAGTAGTGAAATAAAGGTGTTATATTCATTCACATTTGATAAGGTCCCAATTAAATTTTATATTTCAAAAAGTATTCAATCCAAAAATTCAGGTATTGGTCTGTAAGATTTGGGATTTATGCGTATTATTATAAGTATCTAATCCCTATTGAACTCAGTATATTATTGAAATATGTACATTACTTCATGAGCACCAAATTCAAAGTATGAAATTTAGCAAGACTAATTTAATAAAATATGTATGAAGTAGTTTTGTTTAAATGTGACATCAGCGCCATCTGATTCATTGATGCTGTACGTTACATTTACGCGTTACTGTAAAGTATCCCCATACGTGTTTAGTAAGCCCGGCAGTAGATGGCAGGGATTCCAGAACACGTTCCCAAAATCCCTCAGCCATGTGTAGATGGCGTTACGTGATTGAATGAGTAAACGAATTTGCACTAATGTTATAAAGCTGAAGTGATTGTTTGCTAGAACGCACTAATCTAGATGATGTTGGAAACCGTCTATTGATAATCACCTAACCATCAGGGAAATAAAATAGAAAGTATAGCCAGTGACGGTATAGGATAGATGGTATATGTGTGCAAAGGAAAGGGATGGGGTAATACAATAGGGGTACAGATAGCGCTTTAGAATAATCCAGGTTAAACCAGGCGTCTTTTCAATTGCTTTGGGAGGTGGTGAAAAGATTGAAAGGCAATCGGTGACGTGGGAGCATCAACGGGTTGTGCGAGATTTTTACCAATAAAACCACCTCTGTGGGCGTCCTCAATCCTACGTAGAGGACTTCAGGATCTAGGTCGAAACGCACCGAGATTCTCTGAGCGCGGTAGTAAAACCTTACACTCATCCCACATCTTCTTTCGGTTACACACGATGGTATGTAGCCACATGACATGTGTCTTTTTTCTTTTGTAGCCACACATACATAAATAATAACAACATCTTGAAAATGTAAATTAACATTAATACTTAGCACATTAAATGAAAACACAATACAAATGTGCTAATATGTAATAGTAGCGTGATGAGAATTTAGCTCTAGTTCTACGATGTCAACAAATAATTACGTTTCAAATAAAGGTTTATTTGTATCCCAAACATACGCACCGTGAAAGTTATATTTTTTATTGTGAAAGGCACGTGCTGTACACCATATTCACGAAATAAGACTACAGAAAAAATTTACCTGTCAATTCAACGTGTCTCGTTCCTCTTCTTTCTTACACGGAGAGTCGTTGACATAATGGTTATTGTTATTCACCTATTGGCACAAAACACTTAGCAATGTAGTGAATCGATTGTGCCTAGAGATGAATAACATGAACCTTATTTAGGCGTTGTTCAATAAGTAATGAAGAACTGGCTTATTTAGTAAAGCTATTTTGTAATCTGGAAACTGTTTGGTCAAGATATGACATAAGTAAAATGCGGTGAAAATCATTCGTGAGGGGTATTTAATCCTGTGAGACAGAATTACATGTGAGATATGTGAGAAATAACAATTAAGCAAAAATACAACATTAATATAAACTTCGCAAGATTAGTATGTCAGACTAGACTCCTAACTTTGTTTTTGTTTTATAATGAATAGGAATAATTGCGACAGGTAAAGCTTTATTATTCTCTTTAACGACAGGTAAAGCTTTATTATTCCATTTTACTTTTATTAATACTTATCGAACTGTATTCAAGACAGCAATATGTTTCTCATCATTAATCGATAAAGCACTTAGAATTTAATGCTAAATGAAAATAACAAATGCCTAAATTTACATAATGCAAGAATAGTATCTTACTTGAGAATTCCAACTCGGAAAATTCGGTACATTTTTTAGTTTTTTTTATAAAGGCTAAAATGCAAGCCAGGCCGCTGAAATTGTGAATAATGTTTATGGTGGCAATACTGTAACATTTAATTATGCGCAATTTTGGGTTCGCCGATTCCGTTCAGGCATTTTTGATGGACAGACAGGCAGACCCGTCGTCGAAATTGTCGACAAAATCACAGAAATAATCGAAGTTGATCAGCATGTTAGTAGTCATAGCCCAGAAGCCAAAGATCGACCATAAAATAGTTTTAAACTATTTGCGCAAATCTGGACCCAAAAAGAAGCTCATTGTTTGGGCTCCACACCAATTACCAAAAAACATAATTGATCGAATTTCCATCTGCGAAGCCTTGGCCAAACAGAATGAAATCGACCCATTTCTTAAACGAATGGAGACTAAGGTTGAGAAATGGCTTACATACGATAATATTGTGCAAAGACAATCGTTGTCAAAGCGCGGTGAAGCAGCTCAAACAGTGGCCAAATCAGGACTAACTGCTAGAAAGGTCTTATTGTGTATTTGGTGGGACTTGAAAGGAATCATTTATTACGAGTTGCTTCCGTATGGCCAAACACTAATTTTAGATCTGTACTTTCCACAACTGGACCGTTTGAAACTAGCGATAGACCAGAAACAGCCAGTTGGCCAACAGAAGAGGTGTTGTATTCCATCCGGTCAACGCAAAGCAAGTAGTGACACGCCAGAAACTCAGGGACCTTGGGAGTACCACATACCCCAGCGATTTTTCTCGCATTGCAAAACTTTCTGAGTGATCAAAAAATGGGATCAAGATAAGATTGTGAATTTAGTTTACTAGAGTTTTTCGCCAATAAGAACCAGGACTTCTGTAAGAGAGTATAAGTTATACAACGTAACGAGTCATATTTGACTTACGTCCGATAATCGGAAACATCTTAAATAAAAGCTTGAATTTCATGAAAAAATAATGGATTTATTTTTCCCCAACCTATTATTTACAAGTAGAAAATTTTAGACGACATACTGAAAGGAGGATGGAGACAAGTACAGACGTATTTAGAATATTTGAGGACGGTACTCGTTGTACTCAGTATATTATTGAAATATGTATATTACTTCATGAGCACCAAATTCAAAGTATGAAATTTAATTTAGCAAGACTAATCTAATAAAATATGTATGAAGTAGTTTTGTTTAAATGTGACAACAGCGCCATCTGATTCATTGATGCGGTACGTTAAATTTACGCGTTACTGTAAAGCATCCCCATAAGTGTTTAGTAAACCCGTCAGTAGATGGCAGGGATTCCAGAACTTGTTCACAAAATCCCTCAGCCATGTGTAGATGGCGTTACGTGATTGAATGAGAATGAATTTGCACTGTTATAAAGCTGAAGTGATTGTTTGTTAGAACGTAGTAATCTAGATGATGTTGAAAACCGTCTATTGATAGTCGTCTAAACATCAGCATAAAAAAAATAGAAAGTACAGCCAGTGATGGCTTAGGTTAGATAGGATAAGTGTGTAATGGATAGGGGGAGAGGGGATACGATAGGGGTGCAGAAAGGGCTTTAGAATAACCCAGGTTAAACCAGGCGGCTTTTCAATTGCTTTGGGAGGTGGTGAAAAGATTGAAAAGCAGTCGATAACGTGGGAGCATCAACGGGTTGTGTGAGATTTTTACCACTAAAACCACCTCAGTTGGCGTCCTTAATCCTACGTAGAGGACTCCGGGACCTCCGTCGAAACGCAAGGTTCTCTGAGCGCGGTGGTAATATTTTACGCTCATCCCACATCTTCTTTCGATTGCATATGACGATATGTGACCACATGCCATGTGTTTATTTTTCGTTTGTAGCCACACATACATAAATAATAACAATATTTTAGAAACGAAATTCAACATTAATACTTAGCACAGTAAATGAAAACACAATACAAATGTGCTAATATGTAATAGTAGCATGATGAGAATATAGCTCAATTCTATGACGTTAATTAATAATTATGCTACAGATAAAGCTATATTTAAATGAAAAACATACGCAGCGTAACTTCTATGTGTTTCTGTGTAAGACCTTATCCTATATATCATGACCACTAAATAAGACCACAGAAAAAACTTGCCTCTCATTTCTACATGTCTTATTTCTTACACGGAGAGTTGTTGATATAATGGTTATTGTTACCCATCTGTAGACTGCACTTGGCGAATTAGTAATGCATTTGTGGCTAGAGATGAAATAACAGAACCTTATTAGGTGTTTTTCAATAAGTAATGAAGAACTGGCTCATTTAGCAAAGTAATTTTGTAAGCTGGAAACTGTTTGGTCATGATATGATATATGTAAATGCACTGAAACTCAATCATCAAAAATATTTAATCCTGTGAGTATTATAGTGAGATATTTGAGAAGTAACGATTAAGTAAAAATACAACGTAAGATGAGATGTCAGATGAGACCCCTGACTTAGTTTTTGTTCTATGATTAATATAAATAATTGTGTCGGGTAAAGCTTTATAATTCCCTTTTATGAACTCCTAACGTATTGTTCCCAACACAGCTATGTTTCCCTTATCATAAATCGTTGAAACTCTTAGAGCTTGAGAATAATTGAAATTAAACAACTATTTAAATGTAGGCAACGCAAGACTGGCATCTCAGTGGAGAATTCCAACTTAGTCCTTGTCTTATGACGAATATACTGTCTCATAAATATTAAAATGCGACGGATAATAAATTTTAAACGGGATTCAAAACTACAAATTGAATCGGATCCATCTTATTTCATTTATCTTATATTAAGGGTTTAAAAATATGATAAAAGAAAATAAAAATAAGTAAATGAAGTAATGATAAGAATTAAATCTCGTAAAATAACATGTTGTAACGTTTAAAAAATAGTACACAGATGGAATAAAGTTAAAGTACGATTGTTTGTATTATGTATGAACATCCTTTGTGTGTCAGTGTAAAGACAAGACAAAAATAACACTAAACATTTACTACTTACTTCCACGCATCGCGCTTCTCTTCTTTCTTGCACGAAGTGTTGATTAACCTAACCGTATTGCCACAATTTTGAATGCACGTACTACATAATCAGTCTTTATTTTGCACGTGCAGACAAAATGATGTGACAACGCATTTGGTTTTTCTCGATGATCTAAAACTATAGAAGAATTGGCAACACGTACCTGGCGCTGTTTGTTGGTTTGGTGTTATCATGAACAAAATGGGTTCATGAAAAAGCATCACTGAACATTACATTTAAATAAAGGCAACAGAAACGTCCTTTATGAAATTTTATATCAAGTGAAAGTGAATATTGTGTGCTATAATTTAAAAATTAATCGTGTGTCCATCGCAGCCAATTTTTTTCTAGTCAATTGGACCGGCTAAATTAAATTTTGGTACAAAAGTGAAGAAATAAATAAATTAATATTGATTACAGGGATTGCTTTCAAGGGACAATCTAGACCTTTTAAAATGTAAAGTGTGCTGTATGACACATAAAATAAAAGGTCTTAAATAGAAAATATATGAAACTAATGAGCCTAAAATATACCCTTATTTAAAAATGTCACGGAAACCTATAAGAAGTATATGGTCTTAAATAACTTGGCGATACTAATTGTGATAGTAAATGACGTATTTTTGATTATATGCGGGTGAAAAGGCCCGGATTATAACTATAATAAGGATGAAGACGGTTAAAAATTACGAAAATAATGCTTACGTTATATTTCAAAGACTCCTTTATACATAGTTGAAATTGTTTGGGATAAATTTTATCATTAATACTTCTCGTCAACCGTAAGTAAGCTATGGGACAGTCTCTTTCTGTACATACATATTACAGTTAGCGACAGGATTAGTAATCGCATGTTTTATCAAATGTATTAACAATCATAAAAACAGTCAGTCATAAAAACAGTTATCAGACTGAACTTTCAGATGAGGTCTACATAAAGGTGGTAGAAACCTTTGTGGTCCGACTTCGGTAGTACCGCTGCCAAAACCCGTATTAGGTGTTGCTGTGATATGGTTTGAGGAGTGTGAGGGAAGGGAAGACATACTAGACATACTGGTCTTAGAGCGTTGCAACGCGTTTGTTGTTGGTCTTAGTTAGGATTTTAATATTGTTCGGGGATCATTACAGATGTTCATGGGCGGCAGTCGCCACCTGTTATTGGAAGAAATGCATGCGTGTATGCTACTTCTATACAATACAAGTTTTTTAGACCACGTCGCAGCACTATAGGTCATTACTGGGAACATTAATTAACATTAACATTACAACATTACCATTGCTCGTATAGTTTTAGGCACTGAGGAATTTTGGACGTGAAGATACTCCGTAGTTTCACGAACACGCCCAGCCGAATTCGATTCTTCGAGTAAACTCCCTCTCGATGTTGGTCTCGAAGGGAGCCTCGGATGTAAATGTAATGGTTAACAACTTTTGCGAATGCCGTCAACAACTACCGTTACGGTTCAGACTTGGACATTGGATATGACTTTATTGGATTGGATTCAACTTTTCCATATTCATTCAAGGCCTTGTTAAGGTGTTCTATCATTGTGTAGATATCTGTCATACAGGCATTTTTGAAAAATTCACCTAGAGGCAGTGAATTTCTCGAAAATGTGGTATTGGTGTGGTAAGGGAGATAAACTCGACGAGGCATTCCAACTTAGTACTGAGGGGTAGCAACGCATCTGTGGTCGACTCCAGTTGGGATTCTGGTCTTATCTGGGGTGGATCACAAATGTCCATGGGCGGCAGTTGCCACTTATCAGCAGGTAGACTGTATGCTCGTTTGCTACTCCGTCATATAAAAAAAATAGCTCTGCAATAATAGCAAAATTAGCTTGAACTTGGAAAAATCCTTGAACTTGAAATTGCTCTTGAAGCCAGTAGAGTGTCTAGTGAAGCGTATGTTTCTTAGTCTATGGGTTATAGTCTGTAAGCGTCTAATGAGGAACATCCAAATAAATATCTATAGATGGAAATGACCAAAACATGTAAGGCAGACAGCAACGTGTCACCCTCCGTCGCACCCTACCTATAAGACAATAGGTCAATACTTTAAACACGAGGGGTCTGGAAACGTACTTTATGGCAATCCTATTCAATGCAATTGGGGTCGCAGACACCATCGCAGTCACACAATTATAGAGTAAGAGGGATAGAGGTATCTGCGTTGTAAAAAATGCGCGCGAGTATCCCTGGTCTTGACAGTCCTTAAAATGTGGGAATCGATGATAGATGATGACATATTGAATGGTATTATGTGAAAGATTAATATAAAGTTATCATTGTATGAACTACGTCAAAAACTTCATATTAGAGATTAGGCAGTTTAAAACATTTGTAATGAATGACGTTTGGTAAATTAAAGATTTCTTTTATAGAACAGGAGAACCAAATCGGAGCACTATCACACTATAAGATTGATTTATATTTATCATCAGCTTGCTCAATCGCAATCTAACCACGTGATGTGGCTACTTTTATTCATATACTATTAGACGAATACTAGAAGAGCGTAATACGAAATTTCATCAGCCACCTAATAGTCCCTAATATACACGAATTCCCAGAATGGTGCCTGTACTGTTTATACTCAGGCACACTCATTAAATTTACATTATACTCATTAAATTCGACGGAGTAAAATTCATTTTAAAGATAGTAGTAGATAGTAGTAGCGAAGACAAGAGCACACTGCAAGACTTGTTCGAGAATACCTTCCAGACATTAGTGTTGCAGTACTTAAGTAGAGCCAGCACGTTAATCTGATGAGAATCCAATAGTACACTTACAAGTATGTGTGCCATCAACTAAAGAGACAAGTTTAAGCACAGTAACCAACTCCACACATCTTACAGCTGAACCTGTGACCGACCTCAGGTAGAACTTTCATCTAATTTGAGGTTTCTTACAGATGCCAATGGACGGCTATTGCAGTGGCTATTGCCGCTTACCGGTAGCAGTCCATCATGCTCGTTTGCTATTTCTGTAATGTAAAAAAAAACTTCTAGTACACGTCGCATTAAAAACCTATAGTTCGATACTCCGTTACGTACTAAATCACCCACTTATAAGAAGTAAATAGGTATAAACTTTTAATTTAAGAAACATATTCTCTCATTTCGAAATATAAATTGCGTTAGTTGGTAGGAAACATTTTATGAACTATGGACTTAATTTTGTAATGCATATATATTTATAGGAGTACAAAGTTGCAAATGCAGTTGGTACCTATTACTACCTATATCTAGGCAACAGAAATGAAATTGCGGTATGTTTAGGTTTTATAGGCTAAATAGTAATAGTGTTCAAAATTTGAAGCTTTTGTGTTCGCTAGAAGTGCCTATTTTAATGATCGGTGAGTGTGTCAGTGACAAAATCGAGTAGTTTAATTTGTAATAGTTCGTAAAATATAGCTTCAAATTGAATGGAATTTGGAAATATGCCTAGCTACATGACGCTCCCTGGGTCATTGAAAATTAAAGCTTCTAGCTTTATCCATAACGAAGTTACAGGGCGGTCGAAAATGCTCTGAATCGCTTCGAGAAAAGATAGTTCACGACTGTGCCCTTCTTTTGCTTTTGCTTGACTTGGCGGAGGCACTGCCGTGCCCCCTGATAATTACTGAATATTCGATTTTCAAGTTAAATTTGACTATAAAAACATACGTAAAAACGACATGATGCATTTTAATTTTTATTTATTAAACGATCTCACAAAAGGAGTTTATGTATACGATTGCTATAATAATTAAGTTAAGTTAAATAATAAAATTCTGAACGCCACCTATTTGATAGACGTAGGAACTGTTTGCATGCGAAAACGATTTTTTTTTTTATCAGATTTCTTGGAAAACTCGAAAGACACGATTTCTTAAAACCTTTAATAACTTGAATATCATTGTTTGGATTTGAAGTTTCTATTCGTTAGATAGGTTATTCCATTGCGATACTTTCGTCTTTTGACATAGGTATGGCCTGATAATTGGATCCTTGAGTTATGGGGCGGAACTCCGCATCATTGCCTCTGATTATTACGTAATTTGCTTTAATATACATAGGTACCGAACAGAGACACTTGAAAACAAATTCAACCTTCAATTCTTTAACCTTGATAACGCCTTTAGTTCTTATGGACAAATAATAAGGATGATGAGCAGATAAATATGATGAAAATTTTACTTCCAACTAACCATAGGATTTAACTTTAAATCACATTTTGATTTGAGCAGATAGTATTTCATTAAAATGTTTTATTAACTCTTATATGTATTTACTATACTAATTAACGTTCGGCTTGGCTTAACATTTGTGTTTCTGTATTTGTTTACGTTTTAGGTACCGTTCATGTTTACGGTTACCTAAATATATTAGTTAAAGTTTAAATTAACGTTAATGTTTACGTTTATGTTGTAGTTTGCATTTATATTCTCGCTCACATTCACGTCCAGGTTTATATTATAATACCATTTACAAGTACTTAGCAAGAATTGATATGTATATTTTATGTATAGATAGATAAATATTCTCAAATATAAAGGTTCATGTTTTGTTACTAAAAAGCGTGAAGATTTTATTTAACAAAATAGTAAAACGGACTTCGATTTAAAAAAACGTGACACAATGTGCATATAATGTAAATTGTGTACGTTCAACAATTTTAAATACTTTTTTTTTTCAAAGCGAACACAACAAAATGCATATTTCGTCAAATTGTGAAATCCTGAACTGAATTAAGTAGTACTTCACTGGGAGAAACTACTTTTACTTTATAAGGCACAAATGTGAAAGACATGCGGGTTCTACATTGAGTGCCTGCTGTTTTCAGCTTTGGTCAATGGTGATACAATATGATAGAATGTTAAGCCAACTATTGACTGAACGCTTGGTACCTACGCGTCGCAAAGCAGCAAAACTACATTATGCTGTACGAGCCCTAATGAATTGATCGCTTTTAAAGATGCTTAATATTGATGTTTTTATGATAGCCTTACTCAATTTAAAAGTTTAAATAGAGTATTTCTCAGCTCTTACAATAACCTGTAATGTTTTATTTTACGGTTTTAATAAATATCGGCTTAACCTACTTTACTCTGCATAGATACTCGCAACGTATGCTCTCCGACTCTGCGATTGGCAAGAACTTAGAATACTGTGTGTTATAATGAAGGACTACCGGTTTTACGATGCTAAAAGGACCAAGAAACTATTTGAGCTGGTACTTTGAGCCTACATTACCGCCATGACAGGCACATGGCAGCTTATTAGCTAACCCACCGTGTGCGACAGCTCAGGTCTTTCTTACCGTTGTTACTTTTAAAACTATTTTTCTAAATTATTTAATGTAAAAGACAAAGGTTTTCTGCTTTAAGTATCAAAAGTGATAAAGGTATTTTTACAGTAAATAGTATTGTAAAAAGTATCCAAATTAATCGTAATCTGTGTCTGACTGTTATAGATATAATGGGCCCCACACAAAAGATATGCTGTGGAGTATTTTTAGTTAGAACTAATGAAGACAAGTAATCCCACAATACATTAATTTTACAAGCTTTACATGATGTAAAATGTAAACAGGAGTCTGTAAATAACAATAGTCTATGTAAACTCTATACTTTAGACGTGGTTTAATCATACTCAACACTGTGTAAAGCATCAGTAAATGAAATATATGAGATTAATATCTTTACTCCAGAGCGTCGTGCTTCACGCGAATTAATTTTTTCAAGTAACTTTGTAACTAATTCGTATCTTCCACTTTTTCCCCATTTTTTGTTGCATCTAATGGCTACAATCGTATGATTATAAGGAATGGGACTTTATAAAAGGGGTATGGCAGCACTGGCAGTGGATTTTTCTTGTTTCCCTTTTTGACGTTGGCATCCGCCACTGCGGTGTGGGGTGGTTTAGACCGTCATTTGCTCCCCTTCGTCGCGTGGGAACAGTTCGAGACGCGTTAAATTCTGTCTTAGCCGAAATATCCATGTAGTGTTCAATGAAACAGTGTAAATGTGTGCCTTATTCAGTGATAAAAACACAATTATAACCAGGATTTGCACCACGCTCCCCGCAATCTGCTTCGAGACGCGTAAGATTTTTAAACCTTTTCAATTATTGATTTAAAATACGGCTGCCTGACCTCAACTTACGTCATATCTCATCATTCATTTTAACCGAAAATTGTAGTACACGTAACAATATTACTGTATTGTGCTATGTTATTGTACAGTCTATACATGTGACTGTACAGACGCAATGTCGTACGACGCAATATATAGTTATCGCTATGCGTTTATACATATGCGGTATATATGATTATATGTTTTCAAAACATTCTGACTATTATTTAATTTTTAGGTGTTGTATAGTATTGGGATTTGTGTACAGTATATGGACTACAAAAAATACTTATTATTACATTATCCACAGAGCTGTCCGCCATTTTGAAGACTAACTTTATCTTATTTGAAGGCTAATATCCACAGCATGTAGGTTTACATTGTTTTGAATATTAAAATATACCATGCATACAATTAGTATGCATGACAATTTTATTAATATAGTACGTCATAGTGGCTACAGTACAACTTAGGACAAATGTAGTCTCTGGTTCGTGTTGTATCGTATAACTAAAATTATTCACTAACGGACAACCTTACACAATGAAATTGAGTAATTTTATACGTTGCCTAGAAACGTGTGAGAAACATGAGATCAAAAATGGCGGGTAGGGCACTACTAAAATCAATAAACCTAAGTTCGTTAGATGGCGCACGGGGACTGCAGTCGCTGTCATAGACTGAATGGCTCTTTCATTGACGATGAACTGCCTAGCTTTTCATAGACGGGAACTTTACTTTCACAATTTACTTAAATAAACTTCCGTTTCTTTCGTATCATTCAACGTATCATAAAAACTATAATACAAAGTTTTGCACAAATATTAACGATAAATGTTGTTAGAAAGTATAATTCCATGTAATGAAAAAGAATAATACAAGTACAAAAGGCTTTTCTTCTATTAAAATAAATCGGTTTTTAAGAAATATGAAGCTGGTGTGGATAAAATAAATATTTTATTATTATTTCATGAAGACAAATACAATTGTTCATGTTATAAATTATGGTTCCTAATGCTGCTGTTTCGCTAATGAGCAGAAAGATATAAGTTTTCTCTTATATGTTTGATTATTTGTTTCTCCGTTATTCTTTCATCTGTTCTATCTATAAACGTTGAACTAAAATAAAACTAATTTTAATAATAAAAATATATACATTTTCAAATTATAATTAAAATTGTAGATATTAGGTATATTCAAAAATAAGCAAAGAAGTACCTTAGTATTTAATTTTATGTTCTAACTCCCTAATGTTAAGAATAAAGTAAAATACATTGGTGACTCCTCTGGTGTTGCAAATGTCCATAGGCGACGGTGACTACTTTCCATCAGGTAGCCCGTAGAATATAAAAAAAAAAAAAAAAAACTAAGCTAGCAAGTCGATACGACATCCTCGTATCGATTTGCTGGCAGATGGATCTAGATATGAAGAAATGTGTTTTATAGAAAAAATAATAATTACGAAAAAAATAACAAACCTTTATAATTCAATCTGCACGAGGCGGGAATTACTAAATTCACATTATTTTTATAGCTACACATCCACGTCTTGTATAAACGCAATTAAACTATGAGACACATCGTCAATTGAGAATTATAGATAACCTATTGTTGCAATCTACTTGACATAAGTAGTCACTGTCTAATAGAAAAGAAAAGGGGTTCTACCTGAAACTGATTGCAAACGCATTGCAACTCCCAAAGACTAAGATCGCCTCATAAATCGTCATCCACACCCGTCCAACGAAACGCAAAACTGCCCCACGCAAGAAAAACCGGTGGCGATGGTACATCTTCGGTAGAACCATACTGGTCCTTCAGTCTTTCAACACGGTGTAAGAAGTAAAAGATAGGCCAAAAATTACATCATTAGTGTTTTAAAAAAAACTGGGACGGATCATGTAGATCTTCAATAATAACAAAATAGATAAAGTAAAATTATGACTGGATAAACCTTTATATTATACAAATTGTAGTGGATACGGGTCGTGACCGCTTCGGCCCGCTTCCCCGAGTTATCGCCATACCTATTTTTATACAAAAGTTCCTCATTATGGGACTGTACGCAACACAGCGATTACAGCGCATAGAGCTACTTAAGTATGACACAAATACAACTGGTAAAGAAATTACACGAATGTTCACTTCAAAAGACTCGTTTCTCTAGTGACTAAAAGGATTCAAATTAGCAAGTATTTGAAGAAGATTCAGCTGGTAAGTATGCAAATCTTTGATTGCTTTGTCTTCGCATTTCACTGTCATGCACTTATGCACATGTGTCGTTATTCTTCACCGCTCTTAAAACTTGGCTTGCTTTGATTATATTTAGTTTTGTTTCAATCGCTTACTTCTTCAATTTACTTTCTTTTTATTATGAGTTTTGTTTTTGTATGTTTGCCTATTAATTTGTTTCTCTGTTATTCTTTGAACTGTTCTGTCTATACATGTGCTGCAAATAAATGTTTAAGTAAAACAATATAAACTTTTGCAGATCAAATTTAAAGTTTGAAAGGAAAAAAATATATTTAAAAATAGGCACTGATGGCAAGAAATACAATTTATATAACATAAAAAAACATAAATGACTGAAAATTATGTATGAAAAGAGTAATTAATTTGTGTATTTATCATTTTTTGTTGAAAATTTAAATGTGTAAAGTTATGACTATAATGCAATAAACATGATTATTAAAAAGAACGTGATAAAAATATGTGATGTTTTATTTAATTCCGTTGAAATCCATTTTGACAGTCTACTGTTTCGGTTAAAATGTTTGATTAAATTACAAAATGGTGCAATTCGTAGTTGTTGAGCTCAGGTTTATTTTTATTTTTCGAATTCACTCTATACAAATTGTTTATATAATCGTATAATCAGGTATTATATATAACACTTCTAATTTATAATTCGAAAACGATGATATTTTTGATTAAGGAGGAGAGGTTGTGAACTATTAAATTTTAATGGCTGATGCTGGGCGCTGCTTTATGTATGAAATTGTTACTGATTTGCAGACTAAAACCTTTTGCTTCACGAATAAAAAAATGGATCTTTACAATGACATAACACTCATCTAATCTATGTCATTATTTTTAGGATAGCGCTCACTTGTGCTGTGATATGGAAGTAGATGTGACACCAGAGAAGTCCTGACAATTCTTCTTGAATTGGAATAATTGGAACATGTTGAGTTCTGTTTGCATATGTGACAATGATAACTATTATATAGCAATTATATAGTTTCCTTTGATGGATATGATTTAATAATACAAGTGGATGCAGCGTACTAGTTGGACATACGTTTTTAAGAAAAACTGTATCGTATCTATATTAGCTTATTATTAATATAGAGATGTGTCTTTAAAATTGACAACATTCTTTAATTGGATAAAGAATATTACAATTGGAAAGGCAAGTTCTGAGAATAAATCCATTAAAAGAACTTATAACAAAGTCCCAACAAACGCACATTTGGTAACACATTTAAATGTATGTGACTTTATTTATATGACTTTCTGTATCTAACACCACAGAGCCATCCAGTATCATACACAGAGGTATATAGTAATGTTTGTACCAACAGCCTCACAGGGACGATAAATATATTTGCAGGACTGTTCTCGTCTCTGTAAAACAGTCAGGTCTACATAATATGAAGTAGCCCTAGCACTATCTTGGATGGATCATCAGATAGACTTGTTACCGATTGGTAATAACTCGCTGATGACACTTTTCCTTACCATGTCCGGCCTATTGCTACTACTACTTGACAGTCTCTGTTGTATAATAGGAAACATAAACATTTGTTCTATACAAATATAGTAGGAAACACCCCCGTTCGTTTATTTTACAAGAAAGTTTAACTAACATTATTTTAAGTAAAATGTCATATACAATTATTATTAATTATAGTAGATAGTACTTTACAAAGTATTCAAGTACATTGATATTTAATTTAATTAAGTATTATTATTTTCTCTTTACTTTTATTATTATTAGTTACCAAAAATTATGTTTATCTCTCGTAACACATTACTTCATTTATCACTTGTTTTTAATTACCCACTAAATTAAAATAGAATTTTTTACCTAATTAACTAATAAATAATAATTGATATTGTCTATTCTAAGCTAGGATATTGTAATGGTTGAAATCAGCTGTGTATTCATTGAGGCATATTTTAAAAGGTAAGTAGGTATTTACTAAAGATTTTGTGTTTAGGTTTAACGAGCTGTCAATTGCTGAATGGTCCCGTAACCCCAAAACGACGAGTACGCAGTCATTGCTTTCATCATGAAAAAATCACGGAGTCATCTTTCACCATTGGTATCATGAAGAAACGATACCACGGGACTGTATCATTTATGTAAGTATTGCGTATCACTGAACCATTTCATGAACTAAGGTTTAGGGAAAAGTAGGGGAAACACGAACGCTGGGTAATCCCGAACGCATCGGTTCTGATAGGTTAGGAGGAGTTCATCGTATTTGGTCACTGCCATCTAGAAGATCACATCACATGTAATTCCAGTCAACAACACGGGAGATGCCGACGTGTTCAGAGTTCAAGATATAGATTTTTCATTATTTTGCGTATTTATGATGTAATTTTTTCATAAAACTAACTTAATGTAGTTTTATTTCCATTAATTATGCCATTTTAACTTTTATATAGAAGAGTACTCACATATTAATGAGTTCAATGGCAAATGTACCAACGATACAAAAGTAATGTAACCTAATAATTTATTTGTCATTTTCAAAGTTTCGATCCTGCGGAGCAATGGCGAACAAGCCACGTAAGGTAATCTTGAACGTGCAGCATTACCCCCTTTTTCGTTTATTCGTATTTTTTGATATGATTTTAGTGCCTCGAATTCATGTTAAAAAGACAGAAACAAAGTATAAACCAGAAGATTTCCAAAAAACAGTTTTAGGAGTAAAACCAAAAGAATGAAGTATTGGAAAAGCAGCAGAAATTCGTTTGGTACCAAGTAGTACAATTTATTATGATAAAACAACCGAAATCTAGTAGAATACCATTTTTTACCCTGTTCTTATATAGTTCGTAATTATCCCACGGGTACAAACTAATACTAAAGGTTATGCTTTTTTTTAATATTTTTCATACATTTTAAAAAAAATATATAAAAGTTAGGTGGTTAATTAGATAGGTTGATAGTTAAATTTTGTTATAAAGCAGTTTAATATTTTTTATGTCTTAATTCTGCTGTTTTATTTTAATTTTAACGTAGGTGTTCGTGTTTCTCCCACTTTTCCCTACTTTTGTCATAAATTGCGACTTGTGAATCTAAATATTAATGTTAATATGTCGCAGGCAAATAGAACATTTTTCTGTATACAGCTGTTCAGTAAGTACCACGATTAACGAGAAAGTAATTTAGGGACTTACTTTTCAAATAAAAATACATCCGTAAAAGTATCATTGTTTTTTAATATCAATTGCTTTTTAAGCTTCAAATAATATAGCCCTTTTCATTTGTATTTGTTACGTGCAGATACAAATTAGGCGATGCATTGTCTAGTCATGTAACTTCAGACCTAATATATTTTTAGGTCATTATACGTAATACGACATAAAAACAATTCATCGACAATTTGCTTTCGACATCTTGTAGAAAAATCTTTGACAACAGAGGCCTTGCCTGCCACATATAGCACTTATTAAGCTCGGCCGTTAATGTTTATACATTGTGAAAAATATTTTTTTATTATATTGTTTTATTTAAGAAGAAAGAAGAGTTAAAGAGAACAAGAAAAGTCTGCATTGAGTTAACGGAGAATGTCTTCTTCCGTCTTCTTCCTATGTTTAAAAATCCTTAGCGAAAGAAGCTGGAAGGAGAAGTTCTCTGTTTACTTGTATAGCAAATTTGAGGAGATTACTACTTATATTTGACTTAGAAGATGAAGAAGAGATGAAATATGCCCACGGAGATCTTCTTACTCCTACTTATTAATGATAAAAGTAGGAAGAAGACGCTCTCTTTTGACGTATTTGTCTTTAATAATTTGTTTTAAATAACTCCGTGTTAAATGGTAATGTATATTCACCTACATTATAGTATTAATAATTCTCATGTCTAATTTTAACACTAAAAACAGTGTCTGTCTGACAATTACGAGTATGAGCTGAAAAGTTCAGCTGGATTAAATTTTATACACAAATTCACTATGAATGATATGAGTGCTAATAAGGATGTTTGAAAATTATTCCTATAATAAAGGGCATAATAGGCACAAAAATACCAAAAAAGAAACAAAATAATTCAATTAACTAACGAGTATTGAATTTTCGTTGCATTCCAGTAAATATCATACTTGTTAAAATTATGAAACATGACATATTTAAGTTAATTAAAGATTCGAAAACAGTTAAAGTTAATTTAAGATAATATCAGTTTTGTCTTCGAGAAAAGCTTTAAATTTTATTTAAACCTTTTTCGACTAAGTTTAGTTACAATTATTGATTCAAACTTGCCCTTTTTCTGTAGGGCATTTTCCGAGATTTTTTTCAAGTTTACGCAAGACGATGAGTAAAATGTACAGAAACATTGTATTTCTTGCTTGTATTACATTACAAACATTGTATAGTATATATCTACATCACGATTTTTTCATTTTCTCGATATATCTATGTTTGTGATTTTGCATATGCCGGAGTATACAGGAGTTAAAACAATACTCCTTCTTAATGCACTTGTAAATAATGAAGGAGATAAGTCTGTGTAACTGTAGTCGTAGTTAGTTCTGCTCGCTACAGACGTGAAAGCGACGAAAGACATTCAACTAGCCTTATATTTAATGCAAACCACACCAGAATTATGATTATTGGTAACGAAACATAAAAAAATGGTTACGGGTTAAGGTTCGTAAATAGGTAGGGGGCATAAGGTGTGGAGATGGTATTGCTGCATCCGTATAGCAGAAATGTTTTTATATATGAATTGTGTGACATTAGTGAACAGGATGGCAAGAAAGAAGATTGGAGCTCATCGAATGGATCAATGTAGATATTCTTCAATTTTTTCTTCGTGATTTTATAGTCACGAGGAAAAGTTGACGATTATTTCTGTTGATGTTTAAAACAAATACGGAAAAATTTAAATTATTACTTCATTAGATTTACAAGAAATCCATGACATCGGAGGGTAAGTATAAGACTGAACAAACAAAAAGAATGCATAAAATCATGCATTTTGATACAAACCAAAAATGTATGTAAAATTTCGGTTCGATCCGTTGGAGCTAACTGCATGATAATTATAAAAATTTCGTTCCAAGATTTAGCCCGCACATGCTAATTAACAAGGGAAGTTAAATAACAGATTGTAAAAAAACCGGCGAAGTGTCAGCCTGACTGGCATACAAAAGGGTTCCTAAAAAGGTTATTATGATACTGTTATGTGGATAGTAAAAAAATGCAGTTTATACTAATACGCGTTATGTAATGAATTATGTATAACCAATGACCGTAGAATTATAACAAAATCTTCAATTAAACTTTACGGATCATTAAAAAAATTAAATTAGCTATGGAAATAATGTTACCTCTTATTATAATCCTTTGTTCAGATTTGTTTGTCTTATTATTTGGTGTTGTTGTTTCTAAGCGAAGATTCCAATTAGAGACGCCCTTTACAAATCTATTAATGGATGGAAGGATTTTATAACAAATTATATTAAAAATATATTATGTTTACTGGCTAAAAGTCTTGGCCAAGCAATGATAAATTAAAAATTATCCTTTATTTGATTTGGTTTGATATAAGATATAAGTATGGGGGACATATTTTACCGAGGCCTTCCAACTTAGGGGCAACTCAGGGGTAGTAAGGCATGTGCAATCGACCTCAGGAAGGATTCTAATCTTATCTGGGGTTGATTATAGACGTCATGGACAATTGTGATCCACCCCAAATAAGACCAGAATCCCAACTGAAGTCGACCACAGATGCGTTGCTACCCCTGAGGACTAAGTTGGAATGCCTCGTTAAGTTTATCTCCCTTACCACGCCCTTCAAACCAGAACACAGCAGCGCTTAACACTGCCACTGCCACACTGATATATTGTTCTACCACTTTTAAACCTAACATTGGTAATTAATCGTAGTTTGATTAGGTTTTTTTTTTTATTTAGGTTTTCTTTTAATTTGATATGAAATATGAACTTTTAATGTGTAAAAACGAATGGGTAGAAGTTGCTTCTAATTCGTATCTTAAACATTTTTATTTGTTCATTCTCTTTACCTACGGTATTCTGCTTCATCGATTCGAATTCATTCTGCCTTAGTAATTATAAACATAATCCGTTAACAAGACAGTATTTTGTATCACTTCAAGTTAATAGGTGAAGTTTTTATTCCATTAACGTATATAAATCACAATGGTCATACACGCTAATCTTCAAAACCGGTCAACAGAACCATCAAAATTTTGTAAGTGTCTTAGTTAGGTCCAGTTTGAAAGATGAGATACTTGACTTGTTAGTTGGCACTGTTATCAACCCTATTTTTAATGGCAGAAAAACATCTGCTCCGGCCTACTAAAAACTTAAAGATATATAGAGTGTAAAGTGTGTAATCAGTTACCAAGATTATAAGATTTATTATTTCTTATATCTGCAACTTCAAATTTTGATTGTCATGTTACTAGTAACAGTGTGATATGTATTGCACAATATTTATTTTAGGATACGGTGGTAAGAAGAAGGAAGACTGGCGGAGAAAACATAAAGAAGACGTAGCTGAAAATGATCATGTTAATGGGGATTAATTTCTTCTTTTTTCTTAGTATTTTGATAGCATTAATACAAGAAAAAAGGAGGAAATGGATTTCTTTTAACGAACTCACGCCATAAATATTACAAAGGTTAGCAAGATAAAAATCTTTATTGGGACGACACAACATCGACAAAATATCAGTATCGGCAGAAGCGGAGAAACCCGGTGAATTCGTACATAATAATATGTTCATTTAATATATATAATTTTGTTAATTTTATATTAACTTACCATATTTTTAAGACAGTAAACGATAAGTGCTAATAATAATCGTTACTTTCATTATACATACAACATAAGAATGCCAATTCGGAATACTTATAATAATATAGGTATGTTCTATATACCGAACTGATAGTACTTTTTATTACCTGCACAGGAGCGATGTGCATGTAAATGTTGAGCTTAACTGCGTCACAGGTTCAGGTTAAGAAAAATACACGTCGAAGTACTTATATGGAGACGAGTAAACTATTATATTTATAATATTTTAGTTATTGAAATTATAACGTTATTTAAAAGTAAGGGAAAGCAACTGTCATTTTGGTACTTTCCTAAAAGTAGCTTGTAAGTACGTAAAATAAAGTTATGAACCGATTTGGTTTTACGACATAAGCTTGAAGCTCAAGTTATAATTTGGAATAAGTATTTCACCTCTTAGTAAATAATCAGTCAATAA
>DWRA01000555.1:0-23552 GCA_018250295.1 Spathilepia clonius | reverse complement strand
GTCCTCAAGGGTAGCAACGCATCTGTGGTCGACTTCAGTTGGGATTTTGGTCTTATCTGGGGTGGATCACAAATGTCTACGGGCGGCAGTTGCCACTTATCATCAAGTGGACTGCATGCTCGTTTGCTACTCTATAAAATAAATTATAAAAGAATGTTAGAACAGCTAATATCGTACTCGATATTAAATGGCGTTAGGCGGTCTGACAAAGTGAAATTACATGACTAAATATTTTTTTTTTTTTGGAAATTTCTTTTACTGATCCTTACTACCATCTCGATAAAGTAGGAAAGTTTAACATTAGCTTGATACAAAATTAAATTTATATACATGATATGCAAAATTCCTACTAATCTACTATTGCAATCACGGTAACAGTGCAATGTAACCATCTGCAATGAGCAGCAATCGGACATAATGACATTATAATGGAGTAGAATCATACACTGAACACTCCAGCTGTCGGCGTATTGAAAATAAAATTATTTTGATTACATTTATATTATTGGAAACTAATTATCACTTGCTATAACGGCGAAGAAAAACATCGCGAAGGAAATCTACCAGCTGAGAGTCCTCCAAAAAATTCTTATAGTTGTGTAAATTCTACTAAATCGCACTTGGCCAACGCTTTAAAGTAGGAGTAAGCCTCCCACTTATAGAGAAGACGTGCCCAGCAGTGGGATAATAGTCAGTTGACGACGAATATATGTAACTACATATGTATAGCAACATAGTTATTATATTCCATGGTGATTAATATAATAGAACTACACTCCATCCTCAACCTCATCGTAATCCTCATTGAAGATATATTTAGATTAAT
This sequence comes from Spathilepia clonius, assembly GCA_018250295.1. Lineage (NCBI taxonomy): Eukaryota > Metazoa > Arthropoda > Insecta > Lepidoptera > Hesperiidae > Spathilepia > Spathilepia clonius. The sequence continues at coordinate 22,726 of DWRA01000555.1, read as the reverse complement.
AATATTACAAATGAGTGCTAATTTTCTACAAATAGAACACTTACCCTATACATACGTGTTAAAGGAGACAAAATTTATTTGTATAAAACGACCTTTCAAAACGTGAACAACACTAGAGAGCTATAAAAATAAGGATATCATTACTACCACACAGCACTATACTAAAAACACTGATAGTCAAGCCATTACTGTTCCACTGCTGGACATGCGTCTCCTCTCAGAGTGACGTGTTAAGCCATGGCACTCTGGCCCGTTCGAATTCGAATTGGTAGACTTCACACACTTCTGAGAACTTAATTTTATGAACTTTCTGGCACGTAGGTTCCCTCACGATATTTTCCTTTACCGTACTAATTACTTGCTAATACGCACATAACTTTGAAAATTCAGAGATTGAATTAGGGTTTGAACCCCAGACCCCCGATTGAGAGGCCGTGATTCAACTACAAAGCTATCACTGCTACTATAGCGGACACCGAGTGTGTTATATTATAGAGTCCCATTTTAAGATTTTGTTTAGTGCATCTGAGAACTTGAAAGCCTTTCAAGAGCATACAGATATCGTGACAGTATCGACGGGGGCGTGCCGAAGTGTATGGTCTATAAACGGCGCTCCGGGCGATAGTAAAAGACAAGAATAGTAAACCCTCTTTTGCTACAAATACATACACATGGTGTCGAATATATTACTCGTACGCTCTTTTATATGAAATATTAAAGGAATAAATTCGCGCATTTTGTAGTTATTGTAAAACAGTTTCTATTGACGACCCGCTTGGCGGAGCGGTCACCGTACCGGTCTGACACGCAATGGGTTCCGGCTTCGATCCCCGGCCAGACAGTTATTTAAATGATGAATTTACATTTCTGTTCTGAGTCTGGGTGTTTGTATATTGAATCTTGTGTGTGTCCATGACACCCACGACGCACAGAATCCTAGTGTGGTGCTGTGAGTGTAGAAAGCGTCTTCAGTTAGTCTTCAATTTCAAAAAATCAATATTTTTAAAGAACTCCTTACAAAAAAATAAAAAATCCAGTAGCTATCAGCAGGATAGTATTAGATAATTATAAACACGGGGTAAGAGGGAACTCCTTACCACATCTTCAGTACCTACGAATGGAGCGGAGTTTATCGGAATTAACAAACAATGATCGAAATCCATCAATTCCGAAGATAGCGAATCGAGAGCCATCCCCTTTCAAGTCGATTCAAAGCTCAGCCACTCTAGACAGCTAAGACGGGATTCCGTAGTTAAGCTGCTTAATAGTTAGCATAGCTAATAACCGCCAAGTATATTGTTATCCTACGGTGATTCCCTCTTAAGTGAAAACGAGCGGGAGTCGTTGTCAACCTCTTAATCTGCCTTTTCTATACACTGGTATATCTTCAGAGTGTGTTTCAAGCTGTAGTCCACCACGCTGGCCCAGTGTGTATCGGTACACTTTACATGCCTTTTTCTAAAGAATTAATGTATACATTTCAAACCAACTGATAATGTGTTTCTAATATGCACATAGCTTCCACATATCAGAGATGTGTGCCTAATATTCGAACCTCGGATTCCCAGACGACGCCGAAATTCAAACCAGTAAGCTCTCACTGCTTAAAAGCCTGAGAAGGCGGGTAAATCGCAAACGTATCCTGTCTCGTATTGTGTTTAAAGTAACATAAAATGCTTTTACGCTCGCCCACGCGACGCTCCGTTGGATAAGTTTCTCATTTTATAAACTAACAAAAGAGCGATCTGTTGGGCTAGATGAAAGGATATGCATTATGCATTATTCTCGGTATCAATTTACGAGAACGGATAGTCTGATTAGACGTCTAGGTACTGTATAGTATGAAATTTTCTTTTTCAAATAAAGCTAATATCATTTGTTGTTCCTTTTGCGAATATTAAATATTTAATTATAGCTTATTTCAAACGAATAATTAATATGAAAAAATATTTCTTGTATTTTCCACTTTTAAGCTTAAATGTGGACATGACGTAAGATTCCATTATAACTTAGAGTTATAATAATAAAGATAATCTTCGTTTTATATTTTTTTGCCAGCAGTAAAACAATAGGTAGTACGGACAAACTAAAACGAGTTTATTGTCTATAATTTAAAAAAACAACTGTACATTTGACATTTTTTGTATGATGATTTTATTTGATATTTACACCTGTATAATTAATAATATTCAATCTATCTAACTTTTGCCTAAGAAATAACGAAAATCGACAATGTCTAGTATGCAGAAATTGTCAGAAATTGTCAGTTGTTCTGTGGTAGGCAAAACATTTGATAGATTTATTATAAATAACGTTATCTACTTTGCTGTTGTAACTTTCTTGATGCACTATGTTATTCCTAAATACAAGATTTTTACTTTTTATTCATTAGTTATTAAAATTTCGCACTTCTATAAATAACGAAGCTGCTTGTGTATAAACGTTCTCTTTGCTCCATATATGACTTATCTATAGACAGATCGATATACACAGAAATAGGTGTCTTTACGGCACATCTTTAGCGCACGTTGTAGATTCACGAGATGATCACACAATAAATTAAGCTAGGTGCAAATCAGCGTGCCTCTATCTACCAATACACAAATATACAACTGTTTCTTGTGCAATATAAATGGTAAGCCTTTCCATGAAATGGAAATTATACAAAGCTGTCAATTACTACAGTACACGACGCCACTGCAAATCAAAAGTTGAACTGTCGTTTAAAGTTGAAAAATACAAACCAACTGGAATCAACACGGCCAAAAGTCATGCGGGAACGAACTAGTGTATATAAATGGAAAAAAAATACCGCTTAACTACAAAAGATATAAAAAAAGTATACACTATAACTACGTGATTCAATCGTATACAAGGTTGAGAGGGACCTGTTAGATCGGTAGCAGCCACTTTTTGTGTATGTAGGTCGTGTGGAGTGTGCAAGTATTAGTGTGTTATTTATATGATATAACAACTGCGCATAATAACATTGGAGCTTCGAAATCCCTTAAAGTTACAATACTCCTTACTATTTCAATAATTTTGTAGTTAATTTGAATTTATCAGAACTTCAGGGGATTCTTAAGATAGTAACAGCTCCGTATCGCATTTTCTATTTATCAATAGCCGTAAATTAGATTGTGCAACCCAACATAAGTGTTTCTACTCGCTGCAGTGCGAGGGCAAGTGTTTGCTCAAATCAGGTGACACAATCATTTTAAGATGTTGCTATCATATCGTCAATATGATGAGGTAGAAACCAGCGAAGTCGGACGGCTCGTTACGCTGCTTGCTTGCTTACGCTGACCGTGACATGGTTTATTGCACACAAAACAGTGCTTCTCAGTTTACTTTTTGCCGAATTTTAATAATACAATGCATTTTTTTCTAAAATAACTTATATATAAATTAAATTCTCATTCAACTTCGATATTACCTATCCATTTCGATAACGAGATAACAAACACTCTAGTTTATGCGCAATATTTCATATTTATCGCCAGTGCGATTTCATAGGACTCAACGTGGAAATATTAGAACACATAACCACGTGGCGACATCTCGGATCGGTTATCCTTTTGTATGACACTTCAGTGCATTTTAAATTTGCCGCGCAGCAGTGACGTCACATGCCTGCCCAATGGGTCGTAAGCACCGAGATCAATTCCCGTCACATTTATTGCAAGACACATGCGTTTCACAGTTTCGCGCAACACTGCGCACGATGTTACGGTTTGTCGAAGTCAAACGACAAAGGTCATAATTATAACCGTGTTAAATGCGGGTGTTATTTTTATACGTACGACAATATTCGCTTCGTTAATGTTCTGCTCGACTATATAATACCGGTGACTTTTATTTTAACGTCAACTTTGTCTTAATAAATAATATATAATTTATTTCGTGCAATTTTTTTAATGTATCTTTTCGAGTATACCTATTTTATGAAACACTTTAAGTTTATTGCGCACCATAACTTTGTTTAAAATGGCGCTTTTCATATATCCGCGTGTAATGCAGTAATGTTAAAACACTGTGTTAAAATCTGCATTATTTTAGAGATTGATGATTTTAATGATACTTATAAAAGTAGTTTTTATTTAAAGTGACATATACACACACACTAAAATAAAATGACACTATGACTAACAAAACATTTTAAAGTCACCACTGATTTAACGATAACTGAATCTTTATTATACTATAGAAGTAGCAGACGAGCTTTCAGATACAGTAAGCAATAGTTTATTTCGCTACTAAAATTATACTTCCCGTAATCGAAAATGTGAAATCAAACATAATTTCGGCTTCGTTAACATATCAATTATTAATCACGTATGAAAGCCTATACGTGGGAAATAACGCGTTCATTGCAGAACTACACAGTTTTAATAGACACCTATCGTTACATCAGAAACAGGAAACACCATATGAGTTTGTATAAACTATTTGATTTGCTATCTCTCACATACATTGTGCACGTATTGTATGTTACTGTAACGGTTCTATGGTCTGAAGGGCCTTTCACATGTTCGTATAAAACTAATAAACAATACATTGCATTTTTCATAATAATCTTTGAAGTTGTTATTCTTTTAGCGCGTTATGAGAACACATATTGTGTACAACATATAATGTTAAATCTAAAAAACATTTTTATGACAATTATGTTACTCAGAACGTTTATAAATTAAGAATTATATAAAAGAAACTAAATAAATCTATATTGCTGAACAACGCCATCTAGTGATAGTTTTGCAAGCTGTGGCTGTGGTCGGACATTTCCAAACCAGGTTTATTAATGATTAGATACAAAAATCTGTAAGATATTTTAGAACTTCTGTAACTTCTAAGCTGTTTAAATCAGTGTACACACTATATTTAGAAGGTATATACATAGTTACCTCTGACAATTTTTTTCTCCTGAACGGCAAATTTTTCCTTTGCAACGAGATGGCAATTATTGGTTGAATATTTAATGTGAGTTTTAAAAGCAAACTGGTGTTTGCCCGCATGTATCCTTTTCCGTTTCGATGTCCGTAACCGCATCGATGCATTACATAAAAAGTTACAAACACACAAGCGGACGGTGTGTATAAATTAAATTACGAGGGAACGTTGCGAATGTTAAATATCACCCCTCCAGCCACCCCTGTACCAAACTCATTACTGACCTGACAATGCACTGCGAAATTATTAATACATTATTATATTTTGGAAATGTGTAATATTCACCTCGATAAACATTTTATAATGAAAAGTTTTATCGGATATTTGACAGGATGCCCTCTGGCGTACATTATGCGATGCTGTAACATAATATATAGTATATGATATTGAATTTTGGACGTTTCAGGGGCTTTTAAAATAAACTCATTTTATAATTAAGCTTAATTTGTGAGCACGGAACACTGTTGTTCGTTTTAACATTTATTATCATGAATAAAGGGAAATATCATTCGAAAAACAAATATAAATCAAAAAGTACTGCGTCGTCATACATAACCACAAGAAACATATATTTTCGTAAACTAAATTGAACATACACACATTCGTCTAAAACGATTCAATTGCCGTTTTCCAATAAAATTGAAAATAATTTCGACCACATGCTACCAGTGCCTAAATATAAATGGTAATAAAGAATATAATGAACTGTACTGCGGAATTCGTGTACCTACCTATTTTATCAAAATTATCGAAAAGTCTGAGTACTCTGCGCCGGGCAGCGGCAAATTAAATTAATCGCGACATAATTAACACAGAAATTTAAAGCCACTTGCGTTATATTGGCGCGATTCATAAAAATAAACAAAAGCGTTTCCACGAACCGTTGAGTAAACGCACGTGAACGCAGCAACGGATTTCGGGGTAGAGCTCGAAAATGTAATGGGGCCAAATTGTACATGCTGGTAGCCATACGAACTGTACAGCTATTTAACAAACTTTTTATTTTTTCCGATATATCAAAACAGTCGCAGGTGTGTTCCACAACGTTCTACTGACACACAAAATAGCAAATGAAACGACATACCTCGTATGGGATCGCATATGTATATAAGTACAGAGGCGCCCGACCGCGTCACCTTCATTAATTTATCCTATCCATTAGTGAAGACAAATTAGGCCCCGTTTATATTTACAGACATTGTATGTGTCGTGTCTGACAAAATAATATTTTTCTATACAAAATTTTGAGAGGAACGGCCCGTGTCTGTACATACACGTTGTATACAATGCTATTATTTTGTTTTGCCACTACCTATGTCTGACGTACGACGTTTATATGATATTAATGTATCACCCTTACTCACTTCATACTTCTGTACAAACTCTCACATTGACAGCTTATATGAGATGGACAAGCAGGGAATTATAGTAAAAGTAATGACCCGGACGTCAGCACTATTTTTTGTGTGAAATAAAAATAGCCCGTACACTCTGTGCCTTCTAATTGCAAACACAGGAACAGTGTTTATGGATAAACAGTTCCGGATTCTAGTCTTTGAGAATATAATGGAAATCTAGGCATCGTATAATTATTTTTAGTTCGTACAAGAATCATACAAAATTTGTCATGATTACCAACAGAAATGCTAAAGTATTACAGATATATGTTTATATAGGAAATAATTGTCATCTTAACGGTGTCTTACTATGGTAATGCGGTTTAACCACAGCCACATCAAAATGTAATCAGTGATATACTTTTAAGGTTTTAAACATTGACAAAACTCTCTGTCTGCTTCTTCACCTTGGAATCATACAACTTATAAATATTTATGAATAGTTTTTTCAATCCCGTAATCAAGGGGCATTGTCCCAAATTATCCCTTTGTGTGGTGTTTAAAATATTATCTAGAGGCGCGCCATAAGGTGACTGTATTTGACTGAAACCATTTAATGTCTTACTGATGAGCACAAATATCTACCTATCAAGCAAAGCAACCTATCATCACTTAACACATTAAAGGCGGGAGTCGTAGTACTACGTAGTTATCTTATTTCTTGTAGTTTTAAGAGTTTTAATTAAACTTTTTTACGTCTATTTTTTTATGATTACATAAAATATCGCCCACTCCAGGACGAAAAATGAGGCGAGGCCGTCGCCGCGTCCCCTAGCAAACTTTCGTCAAGATCACCCGCCTTAATAATACTTTTTTGTACATTGATTACATTAAGGCATATGCTTTATTACTGGTCACCTATACTAGATTTATTCAAATAACTTATAGGAATACTAGGTTCCATACAAAAATGTTAGATGCCCTTTAGCCACTTGTCTAGTTTACCCATACAACAGCCAAACTCGATCGATGTCGCTAACTTCTCAGATCGCTTGAGATCTACAAACCGTGGGAGTACGCTCGCCTCACTGTGTATCTAATGGTGTTCATGGATTAACTATCAAAGGAGTCGATTTACTCATCCACAACTACTCATGGATGGATGTTCCACAACAAAAAGGATCAGTAACAATGGCTTTCATTTTATGTCGTTGAGACGTGCACTAACCACTATCTATTGCATTGTTCAAGAGGAACTATAAACCTGTTCCCGATCTAGTTCCGATTTAACAAAGACCATGTATTTTTTTTGTTTTTTACTATGAAATAGCAAACGAGCTTGCACTCCACCTGATGGTAAGTAGCAACTGCCGCCCATGGACATTTGTAATCCACCCTAGCAAAGACTAGAGTCTGAGGTTGTCCTTGAAGACTAAGTTGGAATGCCTCGGAAAAGTACGTCTCCCGTCCCTTCAAACCAGAAGACAGAAGCGCTTAACAATTCTTAGGCAGTGCAAGGTGTGGCGGTGGTGCGGCCGGAGTCAAACCACAAAGGGTTCTGGGCTCTGCCACCTTCAAAAACGTAACAAATGTAGCTGAAACTCAGAACCCCACTTTTATATGTAAACTAAAATCTATAACTGCTACTGATATTTACATACACGTAAACAAAAGCCAAAAGGAATAGACACGCCAATCTCGTGTCTATATTTTTAATATCTTTAATGCAAAGTAGTATTACGTTTTAATTGGTTCTTAACGTATTCACTTTACATAAATAATGCATTAACGGTTAATATGCTTGTGGACGTCATGTATTTTAAGGATCATGTGACGTTTTTAGTGCTTTCGTCGTTTTATTTTTGTTCGATCTTCATGCAGTTTGTTTTGCAAATATGTCTACTACTTTTGGCAATGATACTGAACTGATATTTATAAATCATCGGCACTGAAGAAAACATATTTTAGGTAAAACAAATAACTGTTTTAATATAACGGTTATGCTTGATGTCTTTAACTTAAAGTAGATGTTTAAAACACTTATTTCGTGAACAATATCGATTTTAACCTTGATAGGCATCAGGCAGTAAGTAAAATTAGTTACATTGTGGTCTTAATATGTTATTTCCACGCACAATCACGTTTACAACTCAACTTTCGTGTTTTTATTTCCTCGTACGAGTATTGACGTTATAAACCGCAATAGTAATATGCATTACAGCGATATACAGGAGCACTCAGCTACTACAACAAACAGTCGTATTCTTTTTATAGAAATGCCGATCATGCAAGAGACTAGTAGCGCCGGCGGCTTCTTACGCACTGGGGCAACGGTTGGCCCCATACCTACATATAAAAATACAGTATAATTGTGTATTTACATCTACAGACATCGCATTTGTCAAACACGGGCCGTGTCAGACAAAATATATCACACTATACAATGTGTATTAACGTATTAATTTTTATTCTTCCTGACAAAATATTGCATAGAAAACCCAATGTAGGTATTATACTAAATCCTTCCTTGTAAAATATGCTTTCTAATGACGAAAACGCCATCCAAATCGGATCAGTAGTTTATGGGGAAGTAGTAGACATAATACATGCATATATAATGGACGAATACAGAATCTCCTTTTTACACGTTGAACGCCGCGGGTTTTTGACTAAAACTTCTCGACACGCCTTTGCAGGTTTTTGCTCTGTTAAGCAAATAGTATTCGAATATATTTTTATAAAGGTCTATAACTTCATAATAGGAGGTTTAGACCATTTTTAAAATTAAAATCACAAATTGCACACACGGCGTTAAAAGTGTTAAAAAGTCTTTAACAACATAAAATAAGATTTAGACATTTTTTTTTGCTGGGGGCCAACCGGTGACCCCCACGGCGTTTAACGTGTTAAAGTCCGTTGAGAAATTAAATTTTATCGGATACATGTTTAATATCTATAGATATAAATGTCGACTAAACCTTATTCGGTTCGCTCAAAATTGGCCAAATACCAACACCAAAAAATACTTTAAAATTGGCAACGATTTCCAAGCCGTAACATAGGATATTATTATGCTATTAAGATAATAATCACCTCTTAACAATTCGTAAAATCTTTTGGGAACATCGAACAATCATGTAAGGTCAAAAAGGGTAGACAACCTTAAAATTCCTTGGCCATTTTTTAATACTACTTCAAGTTGCTTCCCATTATAGTATACCATACCTAACCACACTGTTTCCGTGAATAGTATTTACAACTAAGTAATCAATTACCGACAAAACTTTATTACTAGAAAAGAAAGGTGCAAATCGTGATCGTAAATATTGTGAAAACAATGAACAACTGAAGCGTATTCTCTCGTTTAAAATTCTAAACAGATTTCCTTATCGGCACTGTCAAAGGAAGTGGACACTTCTCGCTCCCCACTTTCAGAAAACACGGCCACTAAAGCAAGAAGCCTTTATTAATAGACAAAGCGAGTATTTTTTTATGTGATCGAAGTACAAAACGAGCAAAGTCCGTTTAAGTGGCTATTCTACTAAAATGTACCGCAAATTTAAAATTGGAAAATAATGTTATATTTAAGTTAATTTTGATACTTTCCCGCCTTTAAGAAATTATGTAGTCAAAAACTAACTTCTCTCTTTAAAGCAATAGACAGCGGCGCTACAGTGTTGGTATAAGGCAGATATAGGTACATTTTCTAAAATAAAAACCAGAAGTTATTAGTTATAGCATCAGCTATCTGCCAGTGCAAATCTCGTCTAAACCCGTCCAGCTGTTTCGGACATTATACAAAACATACGGACCGACAGACAGATTTAAATTTTTTAATTGTGTTTTTGTTATTTCAACCATATACTTTCAAATGCATTCCGTAAAAAGTTGTTAGTTTGACATTAAACAGTCACCTCAACTGATTTATGCAGTTTATCATCCTTACAGTCGTAAAATATATATCAATACCGAGGTATATGAAAGTGTATAGGCACAGTTTGTGATATGAGTGTGTAAAGTGTAAGTGGTGGCTACCAATCACGTCGTCCTCAGATACCTGAGTGGTATCGCTTCTCATTGTGCGTGACGCGGCGGTGGGTCCGGCGATTTCTCGTGTGTTGGCGGCTGACGGCGCCCTCGCCGCGCGGCCCCCGCGGCAGCTGGATGCCTGCTGCACAACACACGCCGACTGTACGCTACTACCACCCTTCATAAACGAACTAACAAATAGACTCGTGACAGAAAACACATTTTTATATACATCAGTCACAAAGATCTAATGTAACGCCAAGTCCACGAAAATTATTCCAGTTAAATTTTAATTCTTGATTGGTGAAAATCAGAACTGATAAAAATATCACAGCACTCTGCTTGTACTGCGAGCTGTTAACAAAATCAAAACCCCCGTACGAACAAAACTGCTGTTTTAAATTAACTATATGTAATTTTATTTATAACTAAATATAGTATTTTAGTCAGTTAAATGTAATCAGCAACACATTTATCGCAATGTTCTAGACTTATCAGTGATATATGTTAGGAGTCTATTTGATTACTTCATTTATACTACCTTTCAATATACTCACGTTTACTATATTTTAAAACACATGAAATCTTCAATATAACTTGTATGTATGGGTCAAATGTCTATCTTAAACAGATAATAAAAAACGAAATAAAAACACAGAATAACAAAAAAAAAGAGAAAGTGTGGTGTTTAAATTTGTACAGTAACAATTTTGATCACTTGAGCGTTTTTATACAAAAACCGAGGGACGAATAAAGTGTATTATGTACAGCAAACAAAGAACTCCAATCAACAAACGTTTGAATAGCCGCAATTTGAAACACCTTTCGGTGGAGTGTAACGTTGCGCGCGGGTTATCACGAGAGATCATTGACCTCCACAGTTGATAAGGGCCGAGGTGAGGACGTTATCAGGTGGCGCAATGCAGGCCCGAAAACGGTCGACCTGGAGCTTGGCGTCACGAGAACCATCGATCGATACCACTGTCTCCTGTGCGGGACAATAAATATTGCATTCCCACTCTGCCATATTTCAAGATAGTTACCGACTAACTTTTATCGCTCTCACTTCTGTAAATCAAGGAATAGAATACGTTTAGATAAAGAGCCGTCGTTGGCTGTCTCTTGAGCTGCATTTAAATTGTTGTTAGACGCGGCTATTGCGGTAGGAACTTGACGTTCGAAAAGGACGGTCGATGGACAGAGATGCCAGACATCGAAAACACGGTACCTAAGACGATAGGGGTAATTGAACGCTCTTGAAGGAGCCGGTTCATCCGTAGATGTGGAGCGACATAGGCGTGAACACAGATGCTAAGATCGTTGAAGTGATTTTATAAGGAAAAGGGCTTTGAAATTTTATATAACAGATTACTTTGTCTAAAGATGGATGTTGGTAGATATCTTTAACCTCGTTTGACCGATAATAATAATGAAACTTAACATTTTGAAATGTTTCATGGAGAAAGTTTTTATGCAATACATTTTACTTTAACTGACCATATTGCGATCTCTTACATAACTGATAACCTCAAGGTCTACGTTAACGATGTCACAGGCGGAAACTAGTAATATATTACCTGATATTGACTGCATTGGCCAGCATTTCCCCATGTTTGGGAGAAAATGTATCACTATGCGCTGGTTGTTAAACTTGGGTATTTTAACAACTACTTTACTACGATTGATTTGCAAAGTTGCAACCGTGTTGTGGGAGACAAAGTGGTTCTGTTCCGTCGGGACTTAACGATGAAGTTTGTCGTATACTTATGTCAGCTTTAGAAGTCATCGCTAACCCAGCTTGTAACCTACTTACATTGCACCTTTATATCAAGATTCTCAATGCCTTGATGAGAAAAAAAAACGTTTTAAATATTTTCAAATCAAACCGTAATATCTCACGTTAAATCACGGTGTCAGATAACAATATATATATACGTAATGATCGACGTTATGAAAAAAATCTAACGTGCGTACCGTTCCGAAACGATGAGCAAGACTGATCTGATCGCGGTCTGCGACAAGAGCGGAAGCGATATATTTAATAACATACTTTATATTATCAACGTTTGAGCATGTCTCATACATAAATACATACATACAAATATTGTAATGTTGTTAGTTGGCATATTTGGTACATATAAAATTACCAACTTTAGGAAATGCTAACCGGAACCACGTTACTACGTCTTCCAACATCAGTCACAGATCTTTTTTATTTTACTAATAATGGTCATGACAGAATATAATCTTAGATTAGAATTTGAAATAACTATTTAATGCCTGTTCGTGTATTTCACGACATTGTGACATTAACATTTTCTATAATGTAAGATTTATTATTGATTTACCAATAAAGCGTCCTAAACATTAGTAAGATTTCCTATAACAAGTCGATTAAAGAGACGTATAGTTTATAATTTCCTACAGTAGTGAGGCGAGTTGCTATAAACAAGTAAACGGTGGTACGTATGTACTTGAAACACGATCTCGCCACCGCCCGCTCCTCGCGAAGCGTGGTCGCCAGTCAGCTGTCCGCGATATGACCGACGCACTTCACTTGCCGTTGCATCCGTTTACCATTTAGCTACTTCTACCGCGAAACGATTTCACTAGTAATTAGTCTCTAATTACGTCTCGAGCTTCGTTTGCATTAATCGTCTACATTTCTACAATAATTCGGCTCAAATTCGTCTTCATTGCACTTGACTGACAACGGAACGTTATTTAGAACGGAACGCTGTTTGTAAACACGATATTATATTATTTACTTATCGATAGACTCGTCTGGCATAATATTTGTTGTTAACCAAGACTTCATTGAAGCACAAGCTCAAGAATATGTAGAATGAATATAAAACTTATGAGTTATATTTGAGATCATTCATGGTTTACGGATATTAACACGGCGTTAGTGATCGCTATTAAAGGTATTCATGCATTAGACACATGAAAATGACAGACAAAAATGGGACATCAACATCTCTCGCATGGTCATGCTTCGACCGTCGTTTCATTTCATAAACACCTCATCACGTTCCACCTCGGGCCAAGGTCTCAATACAGGTACGGTTGAATAAATATGTAGTTGCACCGCAAGCAAAAAAGCTATTTCACTTTAAATAGTGCCATGTATCTAGTGTAATATAATTACGTGCCGTTACGACAGTAAGAGCCCCCGCAAACTACGGACTTCTTATCGGACGATAGTTTGGTCGAGCCTTTAATCAGTATGAGATAGTAGGTATGCAAGTGCGCACATTGCAAGGATTCGGTATCGGCCGATTCTCATAATTATCGATTAAAGGCCCGACCAACCTATCGCCCGATAAAAATTCAGTAGTTTGCGTAGGTTCTAAAAGTACCATGGTGATAAAGTGTGGTTGACGTGCGTGTGGGTATCCAACTAAAACCATAATAAAATAAATAACTAGGACGGGGGGAAAATAATCCTTGTACAATACAAAATAAATTGAACCGCAATCAATGGCCGCTGGACATCGCTTTGTACTCGTTTATTTCTGTTCAGTTCATTTTTATGACGCGCTAAAATGAAGGTCGACCTCATTATTGCAATTATTTCAACTACGGAATCTCTACAACGGGGATAAAAAAGAACACATTTATAATATGCGCGAGATTCGACCAATCTGAACTGATTTTGTGTTCTGTGATAATTTCAAAAACAGAGTAACAAAATATGAATGTTATTAGAGTTCGTTGTACTCGCTGAAACAGTTGTGGACCAGATTGAAGATGGTTAGATGGCCTCTCCGATTGACCCTCGTTTTAGTATCGAGACATACCTACTCGTGGCTAGCGAGCGCAAGTGTCTCGACGATTTCGCGACTGGATCCAGCACCCATCGACTGCGGCCAATTGACACTTGACCCCTGCGACGTTTTTGTCGCGACCTTGGACTCGTAAGTACTGGAGACCTCTCGATTGACACGTGACTTCACCAAATATGTCCGACGAAATTAGAATTTGGAAGCAAAGCCAGTACTTGCGTGTCATGAAATGTAACTTATTAAAGATTAGTTCAGGCAATAGAGTTAGCAGCGAACTTTGCAATTATTTAATGAATAAATAAATATATTTACTGAACTTACCTTGCGGTTGTTGTTGAACCACGAACGGCGCCAGCAGTCGCGTACGTTTCTTCTCATAGCCCTTCTGTGTGATATCACCTGAGAATGAGCAAAAAACCTTTATCATTTTCCGAATTTTTTAAAACTACGTTATAATATGTGAACAAATATACAATATAATTAAAACTATATATTAAAAACCGCAAAAATTTACCCTACACCTACTTGTACATGTGTGTAGTCTTCAATGAGGGCTAAAAGCCTATTATGCTTTGGATCGCTATTTGAAGGTAAGTTACATTATATATTGATATAGCTAGAAAATCATCAAATGCCACAGCAAATATGTAAAAAGTATACAAAACATCATTATAAACAAGAGTAGTAAAGAAGGAAGTCGGTTAACAACAAAATCAACTATTATGCGATGCCTAGTAATACCCGTTTAGTAAGGCATGAGAAATATACCATTCAGGTATTCTTCGTCTAACAGGAAGTATTGAGATCCACTGTGTGCACATAATTTTTGAGCATGTTTTGGCAAATAACGCACACTATTATTTGCCTAAAGCTAAATAAAAATTAGGTTGTCGTAAAATATGCACAAAAATTATGTGCCAAAACT
Source organism: Spathilepia clonius (assembly GCA_018250295.1). Lineage (NCBI taxonomy): Eukaryota > Metazoa > Arthropoda > Insecta > Lepidoptera > Hesperiidae > Spathilepia > Spathilepia clonius. The sequence goes on along the minus strand of DWRA01000555.1, from coordinate 7,697 downwards.
AATTTGACCATAGACATAGCCGTTTGATATACTGTATGTATTTAACATTGATAGAATTAAAAAAATTGAGGGAAAATTCAAATTTCAAATTCTTAATACGCTTAGTCGCTTAGGGTCATCTTTTTGTATAATATAATATTGGAGTAATATGAAAGTAGGTAGTAAAACTCTTTATAATTCGACCGCAGGTGCCACAGCTGTGCCAGCTTTACATGTACAAGTACTTCAAATAACATATATAAGAAATACTTACAAAGTTAACGATGTATGTACTTTGCAAGTTAAATAGAACTCGAAAAGGGGAACATTCTAACTGTTACTAATTAGTATTCCAAGTCGTAATTTACATAATTATTACACTCGAGTCTCTCAGTTAATCAAGGTTGTTTTAATGTCTTCCTTATTGATAAAATATAATGCCCAGGAGTTAAACAAAAACTTCGGAAGACCTTCAAACGTTTTAGGTCGGCACTTGTCGGCATTTTAATTTTTGCTTAGAATACAATGTCAAATTGAATACTTATGGACTAAAACGTATAGTACGTGAATAACGTGAAGTTTCGGTGTACAGTTTTGTATACCATCATTAATAAATTAATGTCACCCCTGGGCTAGTCACCGCTCTTTTCCAAAAATGAGACGGGTTTATGTAGTACTCCATCGTGCTGGCCAAATGTGGGTTTATAGACTTTTTCTCGACTCAGGCAAATAGTTGTTCTCACAATGGTTTTCTTTTCCGTTGAATAAAATAATACTTAATTTCCAATTTTAAATATCCACTTCATTCCATTATGCTTGCGATACGTATATCGGACCTCCAAATCAAGAGGCTCAATTAATATTCGCTGCTCGCAATAATTCGTTTTAAATCATTAAGTAGGCTTTGCTTGAAGTTGATTTACTGACAGTTTAGTTTTGTGAACTCTATTCTAAATGCCCATCGCAGCGCGGTCATTCCCATTACAAGGATCATTTTTCACGATAAACAAGACGCAAGGAGTCGCCTAATGAAGAGTTGTGAAGATTCCTGACCTGTTTCAAAATATAGGCCAACGTGTAATTAACTGCCTCAATGTCTATATAATCCAATTCGAACAATCATCTTAAATTTTTGATTCCTGCGATACTACACTCATTGTTTATATCAATATATTAATTAGCCAACACATTAATTCGTAGTAGTGTGAGGTATCATAAAAAATCTTAATAAGTTTAATATCTACTATAGTAAATGGAAATATGAGGTCGTTTGCTACAACTTACCTTGTTATTTCAAAATAAACAATTGATTAGTATTAAGAACTAGAATGCAACACGTCCACTATTAAAATGATACACAGAGAAAATGTAACATGACGAAGCCTCGCATACGGTTTCTACAGGATGAAGGATTACAGAACGTTGCAAACTGAATGTATAAAGTTAATTAGTCACTGTAGGTAATTCGTAGTACACAAGTAGGTCGAGTGTACAAATAAATAAAATTTGTACTCGTCATTCCGCAGCTTGCATTCATTTCCATGTTTATAATTAGCACCTGTTAATCTTTCCAGTATTTAGCGTATTCTAATGTTTCATATTGTTTAATGGGTCATGGTAGGTAGTAAAATGGGTATTGTATTATGAGATGTGCACTGAACCGGGGCTAAATAGGACTGGCGTCGCAAATGCTTGATACTTGTAAACTTGTATGCCTGAAGACTTAGTAGAGTCGTTTCAAATAAGTATGTCTACCTTGCCACACCCTTTAAACTAGTACTGTAATGAGAATATTACTGTTCTGTTTAAATTAGATGTTCTCGCGAGATTCATTTCGTAAATATTACTTGTCGAGGTAAAATTGTACTAAATATTTATCTACTGCAAAAAGTAATGTCTCATTCTTTATTTATCTACCCTAACACCTGTACAGCCCAAAAGGCTACCGAATTTTGGCATGTCCGAGGATGGATTCGTCTAAATTGTGGATGTGTATATATATTTTTGTTTGTGTCACTGTTTGTTATAATAGAAACATTCTTGTTTTATAATAATTATTACTTTTTTATTGCGGTAGGACCCTCTGTCGTTCACTACGACGGCACCATTGCCACTCCTATTACTTCCATAATAACAGAAATGTTCAGCGCTTTTGTGTTCCAGCTTGAAAAGCGTGGTAAGGGAGCCATACTTATCGGTGACATTCTAACTTAGTTCACAGAGTTAATAACGCTTCTGTGGCCGACCCCCAGGCAGACTCTAACTTCATCTGGAGTTGATTACAGTTGTTCATGCGCGGCAGTAACTATTTACTATCGGGTGGAATGCATACTTGTTTGCTATTTCTATGTTATTAAAAAAAGATATTCTATAAAAAAAATCTTAAAAGCTAAAGTACTAAAAACGAGATACTCAAAGGATATGTACACAAAATTAACACACCCATGTGTGGTAGTATCGATTAATATAATTAATATATTTTATAACCCAGATGCTACGTTCGTCAATTCAGTTATAAATTGACACACACAAGGAACATAGTATGGACACTGCAAACGATAAGTATCCTAAATTAGAATATTATAAGTGGTGGGCTAACGCGACGAGAGACGATATCATTCGCTGGGTCGCCGTGTCAACTGCTCAATTGCACATGCCACACGGACGTTATCTGTGGAACGATTTGTAAATCACCAACAACGTAGAACAAGGTTAGGAAACTGAGATGTTATTATGCTAAAATTGTTCATTATCGTATATCATCACTAATTACGGCCATAAATTTATTATTAATTTACATTTTCGCGTTTTTATCAACTCGCTGTGGATCTTGTCGGCTCTGATGGAATTTTGTAATCAATTTTACACTACTACGAGCTAAACTTGAAACTTTGAATACTTCAGGCGCGGACGGCAATGCCGAAAATATATAAAAAGATTAAGTAAGTAAGAGTAATTATAAAAAGACCTAAAAATATTCACACTTGGAATGCAAAAATACAAAACTTAAAATAATATTACTTAAGAAAAATATTTATTTTAATATCTAGACCACGTTTTTACAGCAGCCTAAAAATAATTTCAACAAAAACCAGGGGCGCATATAGTTATAGAGGCATTATATAAGAAAAACGTCTCTCATCTTAGGTCACATTATTTAGAGTGTAAAGTAAATTTTAAATGTTATATTAACTGCAATGCATCAATTAAGAACTCGATATAATCTTTAATACTACGAATATAAAATTCTCAGACAGATTGATTTTAGAAGTAAGACTTCGTTAGACGCCCCTTTAGATGGGAAAAAGGTAGGTATGTGTGTGACATACCTGCCGTTCGTCTACCTAGGGCGTCATTTTACGATAATAATACGATACAATATAACCTATATATCAATCTTATTGCAATATTTCTTTATTTTGTAAAATTCATTTTTTGTACATGCAGATACACGGATTTTTTAAATAATATGACATTGGTATGGTGTTGGCAGACGCGAAGGGAAGTAAATAAATTATGAGAGAAACAATGGCATGGGGTTTGTTTGTAAAACCCATTCATTAATCGAATAAAACGTTTTGAATGGGAAACCACGCTGCTACGTACGTGCATTCTATTCCATTTTACCGGCCTTAACGGCAACATGCGCATTACACGCAAAACATGTAATTTTGTGCACTCTATGGCACACTATCTTTTGATGATATACATTTCATTTCCCTTCTAACGTAATAAGTACTTAAAAGTGTACCATAAGCTTTGGTTTTTACGTGTTAGTAATCAGTAAATAGTGAAAATGTGGGAGAACTCAGGATCGGCTCTGGAGGTACCGCCGACACACCGAATTCTATGTAATAAGTGCAGTGTTACGTTGTGCTGTGATCTGGTTTGAAGTGTCGCTAGAGAGACTGCTGATGCTGAGATGCTTATCTGAGGCGTTCCTACGCTCCTATAGTCCTCAAGGATAGCAACACATATGTAGCCGACCTCGAGGACTCTAGTCCTACCTGGGATTGTTAATTGTTAACAGACGTATTGACGTCTGTTAGCACCCATTGGGGTGCTAGTGGCCACTTACCATCAAGTGGATTGGATTCTCGTTTGCCACTTCCATATTATAAAAAACAACAAAGACAAGCCAGTGGCATTGAAAAGTTTCAATGCTTCACGCACGTGAAATTATTAAAAAAAATCAATCACTCCACTTTTTTCGAGAGTTATCATGATGACATACTTTCATTGGAATAAAAGATCAATTGACATTAATATAAAGAAGAATTCTGTTGGATATTTTTTATAATTATTAACCTTTGAAATCTTTAAAGAATGTGTGCTTTACACTACTTTTTATTGAATAAAAAAATATAGTACGAGTTACTATTGATTGATATCCCGTGCTTCAAGGAGTAAGTCACAGCGTGTTCGAAAAGTGCAATAATTAAACAATTTCTATACAAGGAAGTGAGCTAAGTAAGCACGTAAGGAATTATACTTCTTTGGTGTAATTAATAAAACAAGAATACGCACTCTTGTCTCATCAATGTATAATAGATGAAAGTATAACAAAATAAAATTATTTCAAAATATTACATATCGTATCATAACTCTTAAATACATAATAAATACCTAATTAATTATTAGTTTAAATTTTAATAATAAAAATAATTAATAATAATCATTAATTAATATTATAGGGACGTAACGTTCCAGCGTAACTGTTTCCGATAAATATATGTTTCACCAATATTTTAATCCCTCCCATCGCGTGCCCAAAGAACTATGTATAACTTCTATAAACCTTTGTTACAAAGACATCCTTTATTATTTATTTATTTTATAGTATGATAAAATGGACTACCACATACGTTCTGGTACAGTCAATAATACAATGCATTGGTGACGTACTAAATATGTGCAGCATTGTTTGCAGCGGGTTGACCTGAATTTTAAAACTGACTTCCGATTTTTATAGCTTCATTATACGCAACCGTTGTCCGCCGCGTGTGATCGTTAATGTTTTTGTAGCCTCTCCCAGAAACGACTTTTTTAATTTGGGTATTTATTGAAAGTTTGGGCAGCCATCTACCTGTTACCCGACATTTCTCAAGTCAAAAAAACTGTTTTTTAAAGCGTATACCTACTTATATTCCATTTATATTCACATGTTGATAAATAACAAACGCGGTTTCATTACGATAACTTCATTTACGTATAAAACCAGAACACGAACCAGATAAATGTTCATCGATTTATTTTGCACTTTAATCCTTAAATTCCACATGAAAATGCTGCATTAAGGTTATTAACGACCGATTTATGCGCTCCGTAATCCCACTTTAGCACTTAATTGCTAATATTGAGGTTACGTTCAATTCCTGTTCTCCACTACTTCATAAATGTTGCCTTCAATGACAATGCTACCGGATCTTATTGCTACTGGAGACCAATTAATCCACTCAAAATTAATTCGTACATTCCCCGAAGGTAAACTGTACGCGATAGTGCATTTGATGTTATCAGTTAACGGGAGTATCTCTGGCAATTCAACTGCGAGGAGCATGTGTGCAGAATGCGGGTGCGGCGAGACGTGGCTTTGTTTAGATACACCGGTAGCTACATTTACATGTACGTATGTCACATTGATGAATGATTAATTCTGTACGTTCAGATCAGTGCACCCGGCCAATATTGACGTCCAGTAAACGTGGTCCAGGTTGATGAAATAGTTAGGGAGGCGATAGCGCTGTCGTGTTAATAAACCCTTTGACGCGTACTAGATAGATAGGTACGGTAGATAGCTGATGTGCATGTGCTGGCTTGTCATACCAAAAACGTACGCAAAGTAGCTTTCGTTTTTTTTTATATGGACTACAGCCCGTTGTAACTTGTGAGCACAGTTCGTAGTAGCATCAGCGTATAACCGATAAGTGCGCGTATAAAGATTTTATACGAGTTTTATATTTGAATGCGGTGCACTGTTATCGGCTGCCGGCTGCCGACACTGTACAGTATTTTTATTACGTTAATTTTTAGACTACTGGATATAACACTACAACTCTAAATATTACATGACATCTAACATCTAATAAAATTAAAGTGTGCAGTGCTTTTACTTGTTTTACAAAATAACGTAATATTTGGCAATTTGTTAATAACAGAATAACACCAATGCCCAAAATATAACATTGTAAAAATTTCCAGCAGCAAATCCTATTTTGGTATTCATTTTTTGTATTACATCGTTCGGAATAAGCGATAGGACGGTAAAGATAAACTCCCCAGATAAGATTCAATACCCAGAATTCGTTTGTCTACATTGCAGTAGATTACTGGACGGGGATGAGTAATAATCGATAATATTAGAAACTGGTATGTTCGGGTTGTTCATTCCCATTACCGTTCATTCGCATCGGTCACAGCTCTTTTAGCTTGATATTAAAAATACGTCAACATTTTTTAGTTATACTTTTTTTGACGCCTTTGTTATAAAGATGGGAAAAAATTACAAATCCGACCTTCAAAATCGCCACTATAAAGTTAGCTAACGAACGTCGGAAGTTTTACAGAAAAAGCTATCCACAAAGTACTTATGTACATTTATTTTTTAGGTATGACTACACGATATGATACAGTACGGTGTGGTACAAATCATTTTCTTCACATTCAATTACTTCTTGGGCGTGTACACATTGATAGACGCACTTTTTCTTTTTTTTTCAGTAAACATGCTAAATAAGTAATAGTATACGTCATGGGTGTGCACATAAAAACACTTTTTTTTCAGTCTAAAACAAGAATTAATATGATCCACCATCATTTTTTTCAACTTATTTTCCATATGAATGTCAGATATCGCTTGTATGCAATTAAGAATTGATATGGACGTTAACATTTACATTTAAAATCCGAAACGCGTCAAACTAAATTCGTATTAAATTTTATAATGATATTCGTATTTTCGTTATAGGAGGATGTACGGACTCTACGTATTCGAGGAAAAGCCGATGTGTAATGCAATTACTGTAGATACGAGTAAATCAGTTTCGTTTAGAACCGTATTTCCGGGTATAATGATTACAACCGGCAAAATTTAGCTCGAATTCAAATTTTAACCCAAAAGAAATGTATTAAAATGTGTTTTTGGATTATTAATTTATATATAATTATTTTCATTTTTAACCCTTAATCTATATTATATTTACACGTCAATCGAAAAGTTTAGGAACCTTTTTACGAATTTTGCACGCACGAAGAATTGAGAGATTTGGAATAGTAAAGAAATTTACAAATAAATAAAATTAAACAATATAAAACGTTCATTGTTTACGTTATTAACAATGCGAGATACACATGGAACATGTCAACATAATAGCAGATATCTATATAAAAAGTGCAAGTCGAAGTCGCAGGCGAAGGGTTCCGTAGCATTATCATTAAATGGCAGCAGACAAAATAAAATATATTTATTGAAACATAAAACACACGTTTACAAAAATTTTACAATTCCTCATAAAACCGTTTAGAAAAATTTTACCATTCCCCACAAAATCGCAAAAATAATAAATAAAGTTGAATAGTTTTCCAATTACCAACATAAATTTGCTTTTTATAGAGTTTATATGAATTACAAAGTTATGTTATTTGGCTTTTGAAAAAGTGCTATATTTCAAAAACTGTCAACCGTATCTTGTCCGAACCAATTTTCGTTGAAAGTTATC
>DWRA01000554.1:0-23555 GCA_018250295.1 Spathilepia clonius | reverse complement strand
CGGACCGCTCGCCGCGCTCCGACGTGACGGAGTTGGAGTCGCCGCGCGAGGGCTCTTCGCGGTTCGACCTGTTGCCGGAGCGCAAGGGCGGCGCCGGGCGCGGGGCGGGCGTGGCGGCGGTCGCGGCGCCCGCGCGGACGGACAGCGCGGCGTCGCTTGGCAACATGGTGGAGCCGTACAACATGCGGCTGTTGGCGCACGGCACGCTGTGGCGGCAGGACGCGCTGGAGGACCCGCCGTGGCCCTGGGACGAGCCGGATTCGGCCGTATGAGCGGGCCGCCGCGGACGTTAGCAGCGACTGTGTCGTCGCGGCCCGACCGAGGAGCCGCAGTAACATAACCGTACATCGATGGGAAACAGTAGCCCCTAATTTCCTGTTTAAAAATCTCAATTATATAAATTTGCGCCACCCGACGGATGGGTCGTAGTAATTCAGTTATGGATGGCGAGTTCTTCGACGTTAGTATGTAAACGAAGTACTTAATTTTACTATTGAAGACAGCTACAATTACAATGTTGCATTTATAAATGTAATGTATATCCAGAATTGTGATATTATATCCTTAAGATATTGAAATATATATGTGTAGAGAAAAAGATTTTTCTTTAGCAACCCTTGGTAGGAATAAAACAATTATTTGTTTCAAGTTTCTTATTTCAAATTTCACAGCTACAAATGATTGGATGATCGATTTAAAATATATAGGTACAACAGAATAAAAAATATATCAAACGATTTTACAGTGCAATCAACCTCTATCATGTTTAATTGAGTCCTATTATTAAAATTCTACAAAGGAAAATAGGTATTTTTAATTTTTTATAAGAATATAAAGTTAATTATAAAGAAAATTAAATTTACTGATTAAGTAATAGGATGAGATCATTAATTGTAACTAGCCAATTTTACTTTAACAATGTTGTATGGAAGCTCCTAATGGCATAATATTCCGTATGAAAAATATTGCAATGATTTTATCTAAAACTCATTCTAATATAACTAACTGTAAAATGCATACATCGAAGATTTATTAAAAAGCTACGCACGTGTGGAAGACCACCATCAAAAATATATACCCAGCTTTTCCTAACAATATGCACATTACTCTTAGTGTAAAGGAATTATTTTTACTATAGGGAGATATCGTAAAATATGTAAAGCTACAAATAATTTAGTAGAGCGAACAATAGATACTATTTTGCACTACTTTGTGTGTTAAAAATAAATATGTGTAACAGTAACAGGTACGTACGTACAGTACGTGAAGTACGATAAAAAATGACCACCTTAGTTTTGCTTACATACATACAGCCTCATCAATTAAAATTACAATCATAAGTTAATAAAACACAATCTCACTTTCTAAGTACTTAAGGTAGGCCAATAGTGGAATATATTAATTGTTCACCTTTTTTAAGATTTTAAATAATATTTACATACAGTATTCAGGTTAAATACTTGCAAAGCTACAACTATCTATAATACAAGGTAGATTTAACAACACGTTTTCGAGGAAAACTTGAATGTAACAAGGATCGTGTTCACCGATCGACACTCGACTACATAACGTCACTTCTAATTTCACACAATAAAACTATGATTCGGCTACGAGGCAATTCATACGAACTGCATAGAGTGGGATGGTGGCGGGCGGTCACACGACGCTTATCTTGCTGAGTGCGGTCGCCTCCTCCTCGAGCAGCTTGTCGGGCGGGTCGGGGCGAGGCAGGCGGTTGTCGTCGGGCGGGCCGTCGAGATGCTCCGCGTCCTCGGCAAGCTCGGCGTCGTCCGCCGGCTTGTCTGAGGGCGGCGGTGGCGCGGTCAGCGCGCTCCACCAGCCGGAGAGCGCGCCGCGCGCGTGCGACAGCGCGCCGCCCACCGCGCGCGACGTGGTGGCCACCGCGCGCCCCGTCGTCGCCACCGCCGCCGTCACCTTACGACCGCCTTCCGTCGTCGACATCGTGCTGCAAACAAAAAAATATTAAATTCGATTATTTGTAATTATAAACTTACATGTCTACGCGTTTCGAGCTACATTAGTACTCAAGGTAATGCAGCTATGAAAGAAAGATCCCAATGAAACATTTAGATAGTTGCGAACGTTTCGCCTATAAATGTCAGTATTTAAACGTTGCGCACGAATACTGACGCATAAGTTCTTTGATTCGCGCAAAAAAGTCCGAGACCGCTTCAAACGATGCATTTTCTTGGAGATTACCTATGCAGATAAAATGTACATGGCCGTATTCGCACCAATTCGTGTATATGTAGCAAGTTTCAAAATATACATAAAATGACATTTTATAATATAATCAAAAGGAGACCCTGAATCTATGTCTTATGACACGTTTCACAAATACGTTTGACATAAACTGTATATTATATATTCAAGATAACTAGAACTGAAAATATACTCACTGAGCAAATTTCAATTTCATATCAGCTACAGATAATTGACCCGAAAACGGATGTGAAGGTGTCAAATTCATAAAGGGTTCAATGTCTCCATTATTTGTCGATTTTAACCACTCTTCAAAACCAGGCGTAGCTTTAAAAGCACTCATAAATTGATTGTTATAGGAATCCATTTCTCTACTACCATCTGAAAATAAAACAATACTTAATGAAATCATTTCATGTATGCGTTTTGTTTTCTGAATTAACTATAGATAATAATTTACATATTTCTCTTCAAATTACAATGTTCGGATAGTTTTCATTAAAGTGTAAACTGCAGGTGTTAAACATGTACCCTAAAGTAAAAAGTGAACCCAATTTTAACATAATTGGCAGTTTCGAATACATTCAAATTACCTGGTAATAATGAAGTCCGTAATAAATATATGAGATAGCTAGCAAACTGATCTCTGATCCACGCATCGCCCTGGGTAGGTCCATGGCGCACGACATGGTCGGCGAACCGAAGGTCTTCCGTACCGAGAGCCAGCTGCCTCCTCAGCACCATATCAGATGTTTCTATCCTCATCTCATTTAATTCGACTAAAACATCAAACAACTGCCTCTTTTGTTTGAATAACACATTTGATGCGCCAACGACAAACCCTTGCACCGCACTGTCTGACAACAAGTCCATATACTGTAAAGACAAATAGGGCAAACACAGGTAGCCATCTTCAAACAAGGGAAGTGGAAAACCACATTCAGTTTGATCTATTTGTCCCGTCAAATTATATAGTCCATCAACACTCATATCTCTTGCCATTGTGGGACTTTGTTGCGCTTCCGTCACCGATTTCTGACTCTTATACTTTTCACCAATACTATGACACTTTTCTCGACTAGAAGTTATTTCTTGCCTGTCAACAACATCAGCAAGTATTGTCTCATCAAAACTCTGTCTGCTGACTCTGTCTTTCTCCTCTAACAAATTTCCAGTCTCTTTAGGTGATAGTTCCTCTTCTATCTGGCTTGTACCATTTACATATGTTTCAGTAGATATTTCGGAAGAAGTGATCACAGAATCAAGTTCCTTTTCATCAATTGTAGTTGGTATTGGAGACAAAGGTCTGGATAATCTAAAAAAAATTATATAATATTAATACATATTTCACTGTAATTTATCAATTAAAAGACCTCAGACCTAATTGCATAAATATCTCACTGGAATAGCTTTAAAACTGAAAAACAGAATAACGCTCACAAAAACACACACAGGACAATAAAGAAATATTTGGTATACATTTGCATTTTATTCTTATTGTGTAGAAGTTACATATTTTATTTATAATGATAATCTAGGTGCATAACAGTTGATTGCTTAGCAAATTCATATTATGAGACAATGTTTACTTATTATTGAGTCAATCTTTGAATGTTCATATAACAATCTATAAACTATCTAGATCATCAATATTGCTATACAGAAAACACAACTTACACAACATTAGCAGCGTGTGACAGACCATATTCTAAGCAACGTGGCAACAGAGAAACCAAAGTCAAGAGAGCAGCAGAGAGTGGCCCCGCAGGAGATCCATAAATAAGTACCTTTCTACGGAGCAATAACAGCTTAAAAAGTAAAAGTGCCTTGTGCCTCCAGTTCTCAACCAATTTCTGAACTGATAACCCTGAAAAAAATTAAAACCATATCCACCTTTTATTCCACCATTTTAATCAATCTCTCCCTTTTTTGTTTCACAATAAAATCTGTAATATTGATTATTATTACATATTTGCAAACTAATAAACATTATCGTGACTCACAATTAAATACCTAGAAATATACATATGCATGATTCATAATTTTTATGAGTATAAATTTCATTACCTCTCACAATAATGTCAATATATGATTTAAGACTTATATTATCGCGGAATTGATACATTTTGTTATATAACGGGTACTGGTCGAAATATTGGCAATTAAGAAATCAAAACATCGTATCGTGAGTACCCGTTATATAACAAAATGTAATAATGTTAATGTCAGTTATGAATAAATATAAATTGATACTCTTGTGTGATTTACCTTCAAGTGTCTGGTCCATTTGTACAGGGCAGCTGTTCAAATGTCTATATGCATCCTCTAATAGCTTAGTTTGTGAGAAATCTCCCTGGACGAACCAAGCGCGCACCACTAGCTCCATCTTCACGGCTAGTCTCCCAAAGAGTGGTGCTCGGCAAACAACACACACACTTTTTTGTACTGAACTTCGGGTCATGTCTTCTGTTTTTTGCACTACTTGCTGTAATAATGTATATTAGATAATAATTTACATGATACGAAGAAAATCATTATTTAGTAAAATAGATGAGGATTAAATATTATCAGCTTACAAAATACTTTCAATATATCTGTATTATAACTGTTACTTCTAGGTAAAATAAAGCAGCAAAAAATACAAAAGATTCCATAAAAAACATTTCTAGTGTTTCTGGCAATTAGATACACTTCATAAATACTCACAACAATCTTCTTAAAACCAATTGATGGATGATTAAATTCCAATAAAGTGAAGAATTTCTGATATCAGAAATTTATTAAAAATTTATAGATTAGTGAGAGTATGATCTTAAACTTGAGGCACTCAAATCAAAGCATCACATATCAGAGACATATAATCCCCAGCATATGCTGGTATATAATAATACTAAGATTCAAATTGAAGTACACAAATATTCACATCTACTTACTTGTAAACCAAATATAACCTTTTTTACTTAATTTCAACCTATAATTGCGATTTACACTGGTAAATGCACTTTTGCAAAATATTTTACAAATCTCACCTCTATTGGTATTTGACGGAAGCAAGATATCCCATACACAGTGTGTGCAGGTTCCGTTAACCCTGGCAAGTTGAAGTATATGGTATCAGATAAGTAATTGTGTGATCCATCTGGCAAAGCCAAGGCCGGAAGGTGGCGCCAAGCCGGGGGCAGTTCGGATGGACGACCTGGCACCAATTCTGGGTAGCAATGCTCCACCTGAACCAAGAGATAAAAATTTCAAATGTACAAAAAAAAAATATTTTACTTGTTTGAAGAATTTACGATAATATCCTTCTATTGTGGTAGAATATTACACTAAGTGAAAGGTATATTATTACAACTCATATTACATGGAAGTACCTATTATGAATATACAACCTAGATATAATTGTACATGTAAAAGTGGCATGTACATTTGCGTGCAAACAAAAACATTTACTATCAACGCAAAAACATTATTGATTGATAAAAGATGTGACGCCTACACATTACCTGGCATCCTTTTTTATGATGGAATCCAACCACTATAATATTCAATACTGGCTCATTTATAAATGACATATTGGCTAAGATTTTACAATATTACGGCGAAACAAACATTTTAACGATATTGCATACGGCACATAATTCACAGAATTTCATCAATTTTAACGCATTGAAAAACACAAATTTCAGTATTTCAGTGAAAGAAACGAAACGAATACAGCTAAGTGAATAAACGTCAATCTAGTCCATCATTTTTGACAGAAGCTACGAGGGTTGCCATTTATCTTTTTAAAATTGGGCAATAAATCACCAGAAAAAAAAAAATTTATGATAACATATTACCTATAAATAAAAATATATACAATCATGGGACATGTAAATTATATAATTCAATATTTCTATAAAAATAACTTCAGGTTATAAATAAAAACACTATTTGGTTACATATAGCTATAGACAAGTGGGAGTTAAAATATCTTCTCACTAGGTGCCACTAGTATTAACGGCAGTTAGACGGTCGTCTTAGTGCCAGTTCATATTTGGTCGTTCCGACAATTTTTCTGTTAGCCATCACCAGGACTTCTCTATGCACCTTTTAATGATGACAGTTGCGAACAGTTACGTTGGCAGTTATTGTAACAAATATGCCATTACAACTTATATATTGTCCCTGTACAACTGTCGGCTTGTTCTAGTGCAATTTACATTATCTAATCTAAGGTTTTAAAATTTTACAATATTTTATTTGATTGTCAAAATAGTGTTGATAACATTAATGTTATCACAATTATATATAATTAAAACGCTTTTTGTATTTTATATTAAAAAATATATGTGTGAAAATAACAGATTACTAGTTAGTTTTATACGTATCCAATTTTTTTTTACTCAACGTACTTGGTTGCGTCTTTTATTTTTTGGATAAAAAATTGTTTTTGTTTGATTTATTACCCAACTAACAAGCTAATCTTCATAATTCGTTCTATGAAAATTTGAAAAACATTTTCTGAGTTTTTGTCTGTGTCACATTGGCAGAACATTTAAATAATTATAGCTTGTCATATTTCTTTTCCTAGCTTGCCCTTTGGGCTTTAAGTGTCAACATTATTTATTTCCATAGAGATCAGCTCACAGAGCCACAGATCAAAGACAATGAGAACTTTCCGTTCCGTTTGTCATATTTGACTTATATTTATATTACCTCTGTGGTAGAAACTTAAAATTTTGCTAAAGATTTGCTAAACAATAAAGTACTTACTAACTGCTACTGTTTTTGTTGTTCATAGTAAATTAACAAGATATATTGTTATATCGGTTAAAGGTTGTTAAAAGTTAGTGTTAAAATTTGACTTTGCCTATTGAACTATAAAGTGATTGTGCTATTGAACTTATTGGAATTTATTTGTTTTATTATGAAATGTATGCGTCGCCATTTTCGCACCTATCACTCATTGCACCGATATTTTTTTATAGTGAATAATTTATTATAATCAAATAACAATTGTGACAGGATTGTCGCTTAGACCGTGTAATATTTAGAACATTCTGTGAAGTGCAGCGTATTGGACATTGCTTCCTTAAAAGGTTAGAATTTTCTTTTCATATTACGTAGATTTAATAACAGGTGTAGATGCCACTAATCGTCGCAGCAGTCATCTATGTATTGTTTGTGTTTATTGAACTAATCAGTTTCTATTACTGGTCGACTTGCAACTCGATGCCGAGTAAATATTCTATCCGTCGGTGCCTGCAGCGCTCCTGTATTTAAATTTCAAGGTCTTGAAAATGTCACAGTGCCCCTTTTTATTAATTGTAACGGAGACGATACATTAATAAAATACTCTATCGGCTCTTCTGCAACTCTACATAATGCATCCAGTAAAATATGGAACATAAACTATTGGTTATTTTGATATTACATACTTTCATAATTTTTAAGTTTATCTTCCAACATTGATAAATACTTCTACTTTTATTTAATTCACACGTATACTTTGTAAACTGTGTAAGAGCATACAATTTTGGGTCTTATTGACTACCTGAGTAACCTCCTATTTAGTAGTTTTCATTAAAACAAAATAAAAGTACATATACTAAGTCTACATAATATGGATGTTACCTATGATTATCTGATGTTATTTGTATCTGAATGTGGTAATTTTTTGACATAAATGATATTTATCATATCTGTTAAAATATTTGCTATGTTCAATGTCGAAAGCCAATAATAATATTAGATTTTTATACATTATTCAGTTCTTTACCTATTCATTACTGTTTTTTAATTTACGAGGAATGGCACAGTACTTCATTGTAAGGGAAATGATTTGGTCTTGAGACACTATGCTGACCTGGTGCATATTTAAGAAATTGCTTATACATGTCTTACATGCATCCATACATTTCTTTACTATAAAAATAAGCGTAATTCCTTTTTAATTAATGACCGAATTAAATCCAGTTATCTGGCATGACATGACGAAATCATACAGTTAGGTTAATATATTGTTTTAAGTACTTAAACTATTAAAATTGTCTTATCTATAATTATATAATCTGTTGACATATTTTTTTTTGAATTACGTCAAACATATTCCACAAACTATGTTGCTAGCTCAATAGGAGCTAATACTTAAATGTGAAATAGAAAAGGATTTACTTTTCTTTTTGATTTTTATTTCTGTAATATTTTTCATTCAAAACCTTGTGTAGAGTTACAGCAATAAAAGTTTCTTCATTTGCTACTTTTTATATAGCTCATGAATGCTTAACCCTTGATCATTAACAAACAAGGTAGTGTATTAACTATTAGAAGTGCTTAATTTATCTAATGGAATCCCTTGGTGTCAACCCATTTGGAACTTCACAGTATCTTTGATATGAATTATTACATCTGCATAATCTTATCACATTAAACATTTGGTCAAATATAACAAATCCTTTCTGAAATAATTGTACTTTGTTGTTTGCATTCTAGTATAATTAATTACTGTGGCAAGCACATCTATTTATAAAATATTATCAATTCTTGTGGTGGAATGGTTGAAATTCCGACCACCGCCACACTTATTTTTGCCACATGGTAAGATTGTCCTGTGTCAATTCAGTCTATTTATATGGGCCTGTAATATCTAAGTAGTTCTTAGGGGGATTAATATGTAAATGACAGACCCACATGCAAATCGTATTTCTGTAAATTCAAAAATATTTATAGACTTGATTATGTTGTTATTTAAAAGACGTTAATTATTTTATTTTCGTCAATTGAATTTACTTAAGTGATATTGTAAATTAAATATTGATAGACAAACAAGTTATTATAATTATACTACTATGATAAAACAGGTACCTACCTTTGTACTTAACAAAAGTATGTTTGTCACAATTAAAGAAATCAGGAATTGTGCTTGAAGAATTGATCTATGATATAAATAATCCTATTTACGTCTGCAGACATAGAGCGTATCAGACGCGTGTTCTGACAGGTAAAAAGTATTCTCCTATATAAATATTCACGTACTTATATCTCTAGATGCTGGGCGTGCCTTTCAAAGTATTGTATGGAAAATACGATTTAGTGTGCTTCGGCCCGTCTCTGGTACGTTTAACGCATGTAGTTATAAACGGAGCTTTAGAACGATAGGCAGTTTAAACGATTTCTGAATTTATATTACAATTATATGGAGTGGTATTTTTTACATGTATAATTAAGACATCAGGCAACACTGCTAAATGTTGCCTGATGTCCACTTACATACGTATTGAATTACCAAGATGTAATACGCAAACAACAGGTGTCGTTTGCTACCCTAACTCATTCAAGGCCGACAGCTTCTCTTCTCGTTCCCTCATAAAAGGCCATTCCTGTCGTTCGACCGGACATATCTCATTTCTACAATTTGCTTTTTGTTCGCAGGATTCAATGGATAACACGTTAGATCCGTAGGCATGACGGAGAAGGTATTATACCCAGGTAAGTGAATGTTGTAAACATGTAATAATAACTATAAGCTCGCAATGAGCACCGTGAAAAGAGCGCAAAAAATGTAACCAACCAACTCCTTTGACATAAGCGGTTGTACTTTTATTGCAATAATAAACCAACGTTAAGGCAGGTAATATCATAAAGGTTATAACTTTACACTTGTACGTGGCACTTATTAAATTACGTAAGTGATTTGCGGTTTTTTAATAGTTTAATCAGTCGGGAATTTGTCGTATGAGACAATAATGTTTATCTACATGTGTAAAATGTTGAGGCGGTGGACGCCCCGCGGCTTAAAATGCGATAGTGACGTGATTTTGCGGCCATGTGTATTTGACGTCACACACAACGGAGGTAGAGCCGTCAACGATCAATAAGGGTTCTAGATTGTTCCAACACTTATAACCAGCATCGATCAATCTTCCGTCACACTCCCTCTTCACGTTCAACGGAATGAGGAATTCGCCCCTATGCAATATATAATTATAACTGCATCTTTCTTTTGTAAACTTATCTCTCAACATCTCTGCATTTAAATAAGAGTCGTAGGAAGTATCAACGCCCTTGCAATTACCTGGCAAATGATCAGAATACAATCTCATGTCCATCATAGTTTCTAATAATACAAATATTATGATATAATTTAATAATATATTATATTCGGCACATTTGAATACTTGTCACGTTGTTGCTATTTTAAAAATATTTGACGTAGTAGAGTGAAATGTTAGAGCGTTAGCGCTCGTTCTCAATAGACAACCATAATTTCTAATAATATTATAGATTTTAAAAAGGAACATGAATAGGCAAATAAAAATTTGTATAGATTTCAGAAATGAACATCTGAACACTTACAACACCTGCACGCGCGTTTACGTTAACATATTATTATATCCTCGTGAAAGACAAGATTATATTATGTCTTCAGGTCTTGTATCTATTAAGAACGTTTATGTACATAAAGTATTTGTGTACTTCAGTACGAGAGCTGCCGGTCTAGCCAAATTATGGGCATAATATTTCGCGATAAAGGTCATGCTTTGAATACATATTACACGATAGAGACAAAACATTTAGTATCAAAGTGTTAGAAAGTGTAGAAGATAAGGTCAAGGTGACCTGGGCACAGAAACATCTAGATGTCATTTATAAGAATGTCGGACAATGTATAAATTGAAACGGAAATGTCCACTTGCAACCAATGTTCAAGATATCCATGCTATTTCATGTCGTCTACCATTGGATATGTTCGACGGTAATCAAAATTACAGTCTCATACGATTGTTACCTAGCGGGATCTTAACGGAAACGGTACCTATATCAGTATTTATTTATTCACCCGAATAGGTTAGTCCTAGCGAATTAATTAATTATTTATTGTGCGCTGAAACAAAAAGTGTGACTTATACAGAACCTCCTTTACGGAAGGGAAACGATAAAGGTCATCGTTTCAAGGTTGATTCATAAATTGATTGGCTCGACAATGATGTTTGTAGAAAAATATATAATGCTGAAACGTTTTTGTGCAAGGAATTTTTAGTAAGTTTTTCATCTCATGTTTGCTGTAAAAATTAAGCGAAAATATTTTTCTGAATTGTTTTTATACTGTTGAAGTAGAAAACGAGCATGCAGACCACCTTACGGTAAGTGGCTACTGTCGCCCATGGACATCTATCATATCTGAACAGTGTAGTAGCGCTTAAGACTGCTGTTGCTAGGCAAAAACATGTGTGTCGGTGGGGCACCCGGAGTCGAACCACGAAAGGTTCTACCTATAAAAGAAAAGTATATAAAATTATATATAAGAAAGTGTATAGTTTTGTATGTAAATATATGCCACATTCAAATATAATGTGTGTTCGATCACAAATTCTATTTATATGCAAGCCGAATATGGTAGCTAGTTCACACATGTAAAACGAGTAAGTAAATATATTAATAAAAAGGTTAAAATTGTATCTCTTTCTTCTTTTTTGCATCTTAATCTTAAATTTCTTGCATCAATTTTATTTCACGGAGACTACTCATAGTCTTATATGACACGACAGTCTTATATTTTTGCTAGCTCATCGATTGTCCAAGCCGCTGATTATTATTATTATCTCTAAGGTTGAATAGAAACGTCGCATGGTCGCGTGAAGTGTTTTAGGAATTCATCTGGGCAAGGAGTCTACGTACAAATACCGGTCTTGTTTACAATTGTGTGCGGTGCATGTGCATCGGTTGACGCATCGCGGTTGAATCTTTACATGGAGTGCGAGGGCCGAGGAAGTATGTAAAGCGCGTACATAAGACGTGGATCGATGCCGGGAGCCGACACCCACAGTTTCTCGTACCTACCCAATTTTATTCGCCTTCACTCACACCATTCACTGCGCCAAGCGTAAAGACAAATCTGTCATTGTGTGAACGCGAGTGTAACCTAAACAGAGCTATTTACAAAATTCACATAACAAGAGGCAAATACGTCGACTTGCAAATAGAAGTGTTAATCATTAGAGGAATATTTTATGAGTACGTATTGCTTGAACTGTATACCTACTATTCAATATGTAAGTAGCGATAATGAGATGTATTGAAATAATTGTACGTGCAATATTTTGTTTTACAACTCGGTAGGTATCCACTGTATCCCACAGCACTCACTACTGTGTCTACGGCACATGCGCACTCTCTGGTGTCCTTGACTCTTCGTCCAACCCGACCCGACTACGGTATTCATCGGTGTAGGTAGGTATAGGTATCTACGCGATAGTAAAAATGTGCCAAATATGTACCTAAATTAAAAATTACGTTGAGTTTTCAGTACAGTTTATTCGCGTTCGACAACCATTCAAAATGAGTTCCGGGCACTGAACGATTGAAGAACATGTACTAGAAAGTGTAAAATATTGCTCCACCTTTCTCAATTGAAATGCTTAGTTATGTTTCTAGGTGAAATAAACTATTTAAGCAAATGGTACTCGGATTTTGACCTTAAGCAATTGAAACCTTAAGCTCCGTAATTGCTGAAGCATCGTGATAATACGGTTGTTACAGAAAAATGTATCTTTAGTCACTTGGGGGATAACTGATGTTGTGTAGCTTTTCTTTTCGAATAATTCAGCTCTTGTATCCTATGACATAACGCGTCGCGATACATTCCTCTGTTAGTTTATGCAGAAAACATGCAATATAATATTAGTACTCATATAATAGGGCCAGTGAACTGGGCTGGGCGCACTACTCTACGAGTGAAACCCAGCGCGCTCGAGGTCAACGAACTGTTCATTTCGCTGCATCCGTTGCAAATACTCCGCTGCGCATCGCTGTTGCCACCAATTTTGTCGAGTGAATACACCACTTTTTTACTGTTCAACCAAGTGAAAAAGTGGTTTACGCGATAAAGAAACTACAAGCGAGCTTCACTTGGCAATAGAAAGTTGTAGCCGTGGTGTCTTAATAAGTGCGTTTAAGATAAAACGTCATAACGTCAACCAAGTCGATTCTAGTCGCAGTAATTCAATTGCAAACTAGCGAATGGCACGTTTGCGAAACTGTTTTTGTGAAACAGTCCTATTTTTGTCAATTAATCAATTACAGTACGATTAAAGTTGCCCATTGTGTGGATATCTATGTTAATTAACTATTTTCGTTCATTATCGCTACTAAATTGGTGAAGACTTTGTAGTTAAGGCTTTTAAGGCCACCGAAAACCAGCTGTACAAAGAAAGAGTTGAGAAAAATATATACGACAATTTTACTGCAGAAATTGTTTTACGTTCGCTAATATTTCACCGAGTCACATCGTCAATACATATATGCGATTAATAGAAGGAATTATAATATCACGAAGCCTTACTGTCGTCAAGTTAGATGCGAGTCGTGTAGGGAGTAAAACTAGAAAGTAGAGCCTCGAGACATCGGTACATAGACATTGTGAGTGGTATATGTAGGCGTCCCTCATATTGTCAATAATATTTCTACGTTTATAATCTCGCCGTGTTCTCGTTGAGAATAAAGAGGGTGTTCGTTGAGATGTTAAAAGCCGAAATTATACATAGCCAGGGCCGGATTATATCCCAGGGCAGGATTCGAATTCATCGGTTATTATAAATTTTATACCAACTGGATCATAAGTTTTCATTGGTTCTATGCAAATAGTGTTTAACATCGCGTTGATTAGGGCGTTGTAGGATTGCAAATGGATACGGTTACCACGATTCAAATCTTCCCGATAACTCCTAAGTAATTTCGCTTGTGATCTTATACCGCAAGAGTAATAGCAAAATTCTGATATTCCTGCTCGATCCACCCTTAACACAAGCCTGTGTAACATGTCACAAGGGAGACATCTGCTATTTAGGTGTATGCGCTAACGTTAAGCATGTACGTTAAATCTTTCAGTTTTTAAAGAGTTATTTCAGGCCATTTCTTACGTTTGGAGGCATAACAGTCAATATGAAGGTTATTATTTTGTGTTAGTGATATTTTGAACCTATGAATTTCTGAAAACAATTTTTAAAAGATTACTGATTGTTCTATGAGTATTATATGATCACGCGTCGTGTTTCCCTTATCAGGCCTTGCTAATGTGAACACGGCAGCGCTACATTGCTGATACAAAGGGTGTGGTGGTTATACCTCCGCTTTCAAACCATTGAGAGTTAAACACCTTTTATTTGGACGAAAATTGCATTTTACACTAATTTGTGACTTGTGGTTAAAGAGAATGTACTTTAAATGTCATAGGCTTGTCATATATCATTCGCAACAGTATATGCAAGCGTACGTTAGAGTAGAGGTCGCCTGCGGGTCATCGAGCCAATTTCAAATATTATATAAAATTGAGTAATTGCTACCAGAGTTCTTCAAGTAATTATTCAATACGGTGTTGTAGTACTTTGTGTATCAATACATGATATTTAATTTTGGATTTGATTTTCATAGTGTCGGTGTACATAATTGATTTATTCCTATTAGTAATAAATGTATCGTTCGATTTTTGCAAAATTTGAGTGGAGATCCGTGCCCATCTGTGGGACAGTAGTGTAGGTAAAGAACAAAATGAGTATATCTCCGATAACTCAATAGCAATTTACGTTCTTAAAACTTATATAAGTTCGGACTCTACTTTTTCGCTATATACGGACTCAGTTGATTTTTATACAGTGTTGATGAAGACGTCATAATTAAATCGAGAGATACCATTTGCACACTGAAATGTTGAAAAAACATGAATACTTCACAAAGTTCAGCATCCTGATATTGATCGTAGTTGAACAACTAGTCTAATAAGCCAATTTATATTTTTCCCGACTGTAAAAACTTTCACCACTTAAAACTGGACCGTAATTAAAAAGCCGAGACTACAAGGTTGTATGATACTTATTAAATAAAAATCTCTACAATTGCATAGTTTGAAATAGATAACACGAATAAGTTGAAACTCCTACGAGTATAGTTGCATTAAACATTCGCATTAGAACTAGTACTAGGTAGAAGAAAGCAGCAAACTGGTTAGAGCGCGACGTGGAATGTTAGATGTTACAGGTTTTAGCTCTACGCGTATCACGTTCAACGTTACATATTTTCCTTTTGAGGGCCAGTTCACACTATAGCGTAACCATATATTATGTTATATTCTATGACTGTTTACATTTTTTTTAAATGACGTGAATATATATATATTTTTTGAATGTGTCTAGTGAATGTCGCACTCAAATATCTAGTAACGTACTTCAGAAAATTAGGTATACCATGAGTACGTGGTTGCTATTAGCTATTACAAACTATCGCTTTGGTAGTTTGGTTTAACTTTGTTTTTCTATGATTACAGCAGTTTATTAATATCATTGTACTTACACGTAAGTAGGTATATGTATTAGTAGTTAGTAAGCATGTTAGTAAACGTTAAATGCGTAGGCTTATTCGTCCTTTTTAGCAATTTATGTTCCACAAATTAATCGCGATAACAATTAAAAATAACTGCGCAAGTCATTCATTGTTTATTTGTAAATTTGTGGAATCGTATTTCAGTTTTCACGCGACCAATGAGTAAAATGCGAAATCAACCTCAAATAATATAAAGTGGTTAAAAAAATATCGTGGTCGGCATGGTTTTGCGGGCGCTTATCGACCGGAACCTCACTCCGGATCGCAGTTCGCAAGTCAACCCTTTGTAGTGAGTGGCGGTCTCAACCACCCCCTCACCTCACTTATTCACGAGCGTACTAACTAATGAGTCCGACTGCGCGGCTTACCCGCATATTACTACTAATTTGTATGTCTTTCAATGTATCTTTAATACTCATCTATTTGAAAAATACGCATTGAGAAAATATGTAAGTACCATGTACCTGGTGATAACGAGTTAAATATTTTTCAAATATCTATACAGTACACCCTCAGATAACAATAGGAACATAGATAAGAGAAGGTTAAAATTAAATTGTCGGTCATTCTGTCCAATAGCAATTCTCCTTGAGTCACTCGAAAATCGTGGTAGGTTCGTATTAATTATTCTGTTTCATTCCCGACTGGTGAAATGGCTGCCGTTGTAATTCTGCTTGGCGGCACAATGGTTCGTCGCCTCTCGCCCACGGGAACTGGTTTTGCGCTGCGTTTGTCAACTCGTGAACTTTATTGCATTTGCGATTGCAATGCAGGGGTCTTAAAATATTACGTAACTCGTTTTGTACCAGGATTATTAAGATTTTAATAGCGTTTTAAATGTCTCTACGGTTGTTGAGTGTTGAATAATTATGTGGTGTGTACGAAGTGACGCTTCAAACGCGAGAGGAGGGAAAGAAAAATCTTTTAGTGTCGACATCGGGGGCAGGGGCGAACCGGGTGTTTAGGGGTGCGGTCGGTGGTAGGAGGGAGTTATATAGTGACGCGATCACGTGTACATTTTGCAGCCTGTATTGATCCTGTCGTCTTTTTCTTGTTAAATGCGGCAGCTCTGCGTGATTTCCGTCAATTTACACTCCCTATTTAACCGTGAATTTGTTCGTATAATCCTAGAAATTTAAGCCACGTCTTATCTAAACTCGTTTTACTACTTATAATGTTTTTGGTAAAGTAAAACTAATAAAGAAGTACAACTTGGCATAATAAGTCATTTTCATACATAAAAAAAAACCTATTTTTGTTTAATTCGCTATTAATATACTATTACGAATTTTGCAAGCTTCAATAAAATGTGATGAGTTCGTTTAGCAAGTTCAACGTTAATTGCTTGAAAGATACGTAATATACGTGTACATAGGATGTCCAATCGAAGTGCGGTGTAGAGGCGTATCGGTCGGGTTAGTGCGGTGTCGGTGTTGTATAATGGCAGGTGGCGGGCAGGCTCCCCGCGGGATCCGGCTGCCGGTTCGCGGCGCTCTGCTGCGACCGAACTGCGTGCCGCTTTGCTCTTTGGGTGCGTGCCATTATTTCCTCGCTTTATTTTATTTTAGTCAAACAAACTCGCATCGCATCGATAATTAGGTCGTTAGATGCTATGTTGCGTTTCTTGCGTAGACGAGTTGCAAGCTCATTTTGGTTCTTTGCCTTTTAGTACCGGAATGAAGTGGTGGCAATGATTGTTTTTCGTAGATTTTAATTTTATAGTAGTAGCTTTAACGTAGAATATTTTTTTTATAACTAGACTTGTATTACAAAAAACAAAGGTCAATTACAAAGTCCACGCAATCCATTTAACGATGTAATTAATGTGATTGTCGGGGTACACAGATAAACCTTATCTAAGAGGCGTTGACGTTAGTCCTCTATCCTCAGAAGTGTCAATGCAACTCCAAAGGTTTCGTATAAGGTGCATAATGTTCCGACATTCATATTTTATACCGTTTTTTACTACACCTTAGCGGCGCAAAAAGTGCAAGTAATCGAAACAAGTCTGGTAATCCGCTACATCATTTCGTATGTTTTCTCGTTCGAGCTTGCGTTATTACTTTTAGTTATTGTATGGTTAATAGCGCTACACAAGCATGTGGTGACCGGGTTGGAGCACTAATCAGATCGCACGAAAGTATGTGCGGACACCTAGTTGGCGTCGGTCATTACGGGAGCGAACCGCTAACGATAGTTTACGGCTCGCATTCGGCAACCGGCAGACAAGAGACAGAAAGGAGGCGTGAGAGTTTTGTGGAGTTGATAGAGAGGCGAGATTGTGAGCGCGCGCTCTATTTTGGTCTCAGTGGCACACTCGACGGCCGGCTAATCGGCGCGTCACGTGGCGAGCGCCGGAAGGACGGGGGGTGAGGACTCGCGGGACGCGGGCGGGCGCCGGAATGCAGTCACCACCGCTCGATGCACGGCTCGCCGATTGATCGTCAAACTGCTTACTGCTCCACCACTTACACGCACCTACTCTATTATTATTCGACCTCACAGTAACAGAAACACGCGTATCAAATTATTTACCACTTAAAATTGATACCTTGCGGTTACCGGTTATAAATTCGCTAATCTCATGAAAATCGCATTGACTTGTAAGTGCTTATTAAATTAGTAGATCTCGGTAACGTGTCTAATTTTTGCGCTACTGTTATTTATGAAAGCAATGATTTAATTCAAGTTGAAATAATTGCAAGGTTGGTCTCGGAATACAAAGTTGTTTTTTTTGTTGTTAGTCAGCTGATATCGTAACAGGATATCTTCAGGTAGGCTCGGGCGAAGCAGACGGCGGTTAATTTCTTTGTATTCATTTTAGTGGTGTTATTCGGGATACAGTCAGTGTTAGGATGAAATTGTAGAGTACAGGCAAGTAGGTAATTGCAGTGCGCGGATTGCAGGCGATTGCCCCCCGCCCCGTCAACCCGCCCCGCTCTCGAACACCGTAAGTAAACAGTCTGGTGTTTATCCGCGTCTCGCTCGCACCGACCGCGTCGCGTCGCGCCTCTGAGGTGCACTCGCTGTTCCTATTATTTTCGTGACGGGTATTGCGCCGAAGCCGATTCCCGCATCCTCGCCCCGAGACGCGAGGTCCGGTCTCGCGGAGGCGGCGGCGGCGGCCGTTCGCATCGCACGCCAGTCCGCGCCCGAGGCCGACTGTCGCACCGGTTCGCGCCTAATGAAACGTTTACGTTTCGTGAACTCGTCGCTCAGTTGAAATCGAAAATGCGTCACATTCCGCACGACACGAGAGGCGCGCGTCGCGACGGCCGACGGTGATAGCCGACGAGACGTCTGATCGTATCGGAACGGTGACGTGGTGGTGACAGTGTTCGGATTGTGTACTGGAGTGCTGATGGTAGAGGTGAATGTGGCTGAGTTTCGGAGTGGAGTCGGAAGATGCATTTCAAGGAGTCGTTTGCGATGAGCGATCGTCCGAACGAGCGCGGCCGCCGCAACTCCCGCTGCAAGGGTGGGTGTCTACGCTGACGGTCGCGAGCACTCTGCGGCCCTCCGCTCGTGCCTCGTGCACCTACTACACTATAACAGCTGTCATCCTGCTGACAATGTCGTGCGCGCGTTGCGTTTATGGCCGCTGTTATGGCACTTGACTTAATATATAAACAAACATTATTGCTTTGCTTTTTATTTTATGCAGGCCAATTTAAGAGACAAATTGTCGTGTTGGTATATTGGATTATTGGCATACGCGCAAGTAAATTATATCAATGACATTTGAATTTGTTTGTTAATTAATTCAAGGGCAATTTGGTGTACCTATATCGATTTAATAATATCGTTTGTGACGAACGCTCCAACGGATTAACTGGAGAATTCACTGAACTCCGAACACTAATTGAATAATATATTCTGTCTTGCTTCAAGACGCGTATTTAACGTTAGTTCTATGTAACTATGATAAACGTATTCATTTAATTTGAATATAACATTTGTATAAAATTTTACGATCGCGACGAAACAATTAGAATTCTTTTAATGGGTTTCCGTTAATTTGTTACACTTAGATTATAAACTTATTTGTCGATGCATTGAACAGGTGCCTAAACTTGCGGTCCTTTTCATGAGGCTATTTTATTGTTGCGAACAACCACTGTCCTTTTAAGAGGCCCGTAGGCGTGAAAATCAGTAGTATCAGTTACTAAGACACTTAGTTTCGTCACATTCGCAACGTTCTCCAGTGTCGCAGTGTTCATTACATAACGCACTTTGCTTTTCCTAAATTATTTTTCAATTGTTTGAAAATAAATGAACGGCACGTTTTGGTGTCTTTTTTGGAAAACGTAATATGTAAGAATGATGGCGGTTCACGTCACATGTCCGATTTTATCAGAATTACGAATGACATTATCGAGTTAATGTTAATAAAACCGAAAGAGGAAAATTATAAAACCAACATCGTTCATCAATGTTACCGAAAATGTATGTATAATTATAAAGCCCCACTTGAATGTTATATTCATTTAATTTTGAAAAAAATCATAGATATATAACGTACTATATTGTAGGTATATACATATTGTCTAGCGTTATGTCCGCCTTTTGTACAATTTTTAAGGTACAATAAAGTTTTAAATAAACTAAATAAATATTGTAGGTGTACGATAAAATAACGAAACGATAAGCGTATTCGCCCAGTGAAGCTTTCAAGGGTTTTAGACAAAATTGTCTGTAGAATTGGGCCCCTTGGGAGTGGCACGAGTCGTATATAAAACGAAGCGGACCCTCCTCCGAGGCAAAGGGGGCTTATTTGTTTTTTGCACCATGATCTAACGCGACCCCATAAACTATATAGGTCAATTCGTGGGGAGGGTACAATAGGGTCCGTGTTAGGCTTGTAAGGCACCTAATGAATTTGTAGGTACGGCTGAAGTTTTAAGCGTATGATGTGTGTGACATCAGTGTGCTTAGGTTGTGTTTGGTTTCAATATAAATATGATTATAACCGACCTTTATATGCGAATTTGTTGACGCATTCGTTTTCTTATTTTAGGTTCTGTAGGTAATAATGAAATCAATTTTAATTGGAGTTTATACAGTTTCTGCTCTAATCATAATTATTAAAACTTTTCAGTAGTTACGATATAACAAAGGTACCCTAAAGAATCTGAAAAAACAATTAGTAAATTGTAATAAGAAACTGAAGCTTGCCTCTGTCGTCGTCTTCATCGTCAGTCGTTGAAATATCCCACTGCCAGGCACAGGCACAGGCTTGTCTCCAGAATGAGAGGGGCTTAAGCCTCAGAGCTCCACGCTAGCCAAATGCGAATTGGTAGACTTGACACCTCTGAGATTTTTTTTACAAACTCTTAGGCGTGTCGACTTCTTCACGATGTTCTCCTTTAACCTAACACTTGAGAATGTCTGTGAAGTCTACCAATCTGCACTTGGCCAGTGCGACGAACCATGGTCTAAACGCCTCACGCTCTGCGAGGAGACTTGTGCCCTAGCAGTGGGACAGTAATAGGTTGACGTTGATGTCAATAGGGGGCAGTGACCACTTAACATGAAGTGATCAGCACGCTCCATTGCTACTTCCATTGCGCAAAAAGGTTAGCTGATTTAGGTTACAGTCATTTGTTACGTCTCATATTTCGTTGCTACAATTTAAATGTATTATGAAAGTTTTGTTTTCTCATGATCTTTTCAGTGAAACTATCAAGGTGGAACTGGAAATAGTTAATTGAGGATCATTTGCCCTTGAGCACGCAGTCTCACTCTAGATCAACTACCTTTCTCTCTCCTGTTGTTTTACAAATGTTGCTACGGATCGACTGTCTGTAAATTATTGTTAAAATCTTTAAATTTTTGATGCAACAGACGTATATTTATATAAATTGGCTGATTATTTCGAGTGCTTTCAAAATTAATCTGTAGCTTTCGGTAGGGAATTCTGTAAAATCATAATTATAATACCAATAGTTACAGTTATGCGTACAAATTTGTTCTTCTTCATTATCCTTAGTGATAAGTAAAATTAATTATGATTCAGAATTTTATCTCATAAACAGTACAGGAAGGAAAATTAAAAATTATAATCTCTTTTGGGGGCGTTTACTGTTTACATTTTAAAATTATTTTTATCTTTGAAATTTTACACAACATTTTAAAGATGGGTTGCACCGTGTTATAACTTAAAAGATGGAACTCCCTTCTGTACAGTTCTTAGAGAACTAACGCCACACTGTTTTTAATGCATTATAGAAGTAGCATGACAGTAAATTCATTGATGTTATTATTTTATATTTAAATTGTAGATGTGCCTTGTAGTAGTACTGCATTTAAAAGAGATAGGCGCTCTTTGTGGTTCGACTCCGGAGGCACTACCGCCACACTTATTTCTGCCTAATAATAGTAGTATTAAGCGCTGCTGTCTTCTTCGAACTGTTTGTAAGCGAGATATACTTATAAGAGACGTTTCAACTTAGTCCTCAGGGTTAGCAAGGCATTTGTGGCCGACTTTAGGTAGGGTTCTAATCTTATCTGTGTTGATTGATTATGGGTGGCAGTACCAATGTACAATCAGATGGACTGCAAGCTCGATTGCTACTTTCGTCATATATAAATAAGGTTACCAGAGTGCGTTGAAGCTAAACAATGTGTCGCCTGTATGTGAGCTTATCTAGTAGAAAAGTTTCATGTGTTTCTACGCTTTATAGGGCACGATAAAGCAGACTGACCGGATGATTATTAATAGTTTGCGATGAACCCATTATTGTCTCACCATTAAGCACGGGTCTACTCTATATGAATGGAAACCTAGACATTGTTATAAATTTCTAGTGTGTTGGTTGTCTCACAATGTTTTGGTTGCGCTGCTAAAGAAAGTGATCATCCAAATCCAAAATATCCGATTTGTATTACTCTAGATTACTATTGGGACAGCTGACACAGGCGTAGTATTAGGAAACACCCTTGTCCAGCAATGGGATACTATTAACTCAGTTTAATGATGCCAAAATGTCTAGAATATATTTAGTTCGTATGTTGAAATAAATTTATAACCACATTATTAATGGGTGTCATTCTATAAAATCCGTTTAAAATTCCATTATCATCTTTCTACTTAATTACATCCAAATGTAACTATGTACATTTATGTACAAAGTTTAAGTAGAGGAGAATCTTTATCATTAGTGTAGGTATAAGTTTTGTTTTCTTAAAAGATTATTGATAATTGGTTTTTATCCCGATATACTTAGTTCATTATGACAAACATATTCCGATTACATATTATGTTTTCTTGGTTTTTATCGTTATATTATAGCATTTTTTTATCGTAGTAACCTTTAAATTTGAGCATAGGCTTAAATCTAGAGAACATACATAGAAGTATTCTGAAATCATAGATGGTTACCTTTTAATTTTATTGATTGATTGATTTATGACATTCATTCAGTAAATCAGTTAAATATATGGTCATGATAACCTTATTTTCCATTGCATTCGTATATGAGCCATTCTCTGTACCAACAGATTCGATTTTACTGGTCATATAAACATTGATACTTTTTTAACGATTTTGGCTTTTTGTTTACTAATTTTGTATATGCTTTTAGATTAAAACTACAGCTACATTTATGCATTCTGAAATATTATCTGACTGTTTATTATAAAGGAAATAAATAAAATCAAAATCGTATGTCATCGTAATCGTTAATCGATTTGTGTAATGGAGGGCTCATATTAGCGTTAAATATATGAATTAAACTCGAAACTAAAACATTCCCAGAGGATATTCCCGGTGTAATCGTATCATGACCTTGCTGCAAGAGGATCCTATAAAATCGATAGAGGTTCGTGCTTCGTGGATCGTATTACACACGGTGGGCGTTTAAGATTACTGTCGTGTCACGGGGATAGACATACTTGTATTGTATTACAGTCTAGAAATTACATTATATTCAATGTGTTGTACCACGCATTATAGACGCGTAACCCCACAGTTATTT
>DWRA01000553.1:0-23557 GCA_018250295.1 Spathilepia clonius | reverse complement strand
TAGAACTCGTCGGATAAGCATGTCTCCCCTGCCGTCAAACCAGAATATAGCAGCGCTTAACACTGTAGTTACTATGTAGATATAGATGTGGCGGTAATACCGCCCGAGTTGATCTACAAAAGGTCCTACTACCGTTAAACATACTTCTACTTTTATAATGCTTTAAAACACAAAATGCTTTTAAAATTTCAACCTAACATAGTAGACGTGTGGGTATAAATTAAGAAAAGTATAAAGCGAGCATCGCTAAATAATAGAGTAAACAGAGTTACGCCATTAGGGACTGTAAATATCTTTTCTACGCTGTACACTTTTGTCGCAACTGTTAATTGAGACAAATATTTAATATTTTTACAGTTTACAAACGCCGGCCAATCTAATCGTATTAGAAATTTAATAAGAGACGCACTATTTAATCCACGCGGCAAGTCGTTCAAGAATATCCGCACTGGTTTCAAAGTATTGAGTAAAATCGATAATAATTAGTACCTACTGATTGTGGCCCTACTGGGTACAGGTCTTTTACGTAAGGTTTAATGAATTCTATATTATTATGACAACCGATTAACTGGTTGGAAAATTACGAAAACGTGATATTTAGTCATCAAAGTTCACCTATCCGACTCCGAATCGAGCCTTCTCATCTTTGTAGATGAATTACAATCTACAAATGGTACGGGATAATGCGTGATTTGTTTGTGTATATATAACAATCAATAAATCTATTCATTAATCAAATGACATTAACACACACCACGACACGTGTTTGTAACGCAACAATGTTTACAAAGTAACGTGGGCGAAGTCATACAACTTAATTTAAATTAAAGAACACGAATGTCATCAATTTCATAGATATGATTGAATGAGGACGATAATAAAATTTTACGTCTGTAAATGTTTACGTGAAATAAATGCAATGAATTTTACCTTTCAACAGGCAAAATTGAGAGTAGGATTCACCTTACATTCTTCTACTTTAGATAAAATATACTTCTATGTATATTAAATACCTGTGTTCAGCGATTTTATCTGCATTAAAAAAAAATTATATATGCATGTGACATACACATAACCGAAATTTTATACCTTCAATAGTTTTAACACGCCCGCGGTAGATTTCATATATTTTAATTGCTTCCAGCGGAACCGTAAAACATTTTCTAAAATAAAACTAGCATACGTTATTTCTTATAACATCAGCTATCTATCAGTAAAGGTTTCGTGAAAATCGGTCCAAATGTTTCGCAGATTAGACGGATCAAAAAGACATGGACAGACGTAGGACAGACACAAAAATTTGAATATTTAATTTTTTATTATAGTGTTATTAAGTAAATAACTATTTTTTTTGTTATTACACACAGATGTATTAAGTAAATAAGTGTTTTTTTGTTATTACGCACAAATATTTATTGGATGAATAAATTATTAGCTTGGGCGTAGCAGTAACACATGTAGCTTAATAGCAACATCGTAGAGCTTGGTCAGTAATTTTTAGTAGTAGTGATTTAAAAATGGTTGCTTTTTGTACCCTATTTATATACAGACGAGTAAAATAAAATGGAGTGTATTCCATTTTAATTTATTAGAGGAAACATTAATATTTTAATAGATGTATACCCAAGCACATTTTCAAAATTATGTTTACCTATCACAAGTATAAAGCCAACAAAAAATATCTTCTATTACAGAATCCACGAAGTGAACGGCCATCGGTTTGTGGCGAAGTTCTTCCGGCAGCCGACGTTCTGCGCGTTCTGCAAGGAGTTCCTGTGGGGCTTCGGCAAGCAGGGCTACCGCTGTGTGGCCTGCCAAACCGCCGTGCACAAGCGCTGCCACAACAAGCTACTGGGCAAGTGTCCGGGCTCCAGCGCGCAATCTGATGCTACTGTGGTAATTATATATTCTTTTCTAACGCGATAAGTAAGCATTTAGGGTACGTAATGATAAGTGGTTATTGGACATTTGTAGTCGACCCTGGATTAGATTAGAGTCCTGGGAGAGGTCGGCTACAGATGAATTTCTACTCCTGAAGACTAAATTGAAATGCCTCATATAAGTATGTCCGTTTAGCACATCTTTCAACTTAACGTAGCAGTTCCTAACACTGCTATGATAGGGCAGGAATAGGTGTGGCGTTGGTACCTCCGAAGTCGAAGTACAAAGCGTTCTGCCACTTTCAAAACATATTTCAATTACTTATTTTATTTTCAAAAAGTCGTAAACGAGAATGCAGACTATTTGTTGTATTGGAAACTTCTCCCCTTGGATGCGGTCAGCCACAGATGTATTGCTACACATGTGAACTAAGTTGGAATGCCACGTAAAGTGTCTCTCCTTTAATTTTACCATACACTTCATCACTTAACACGATTGTGTGGCGGTTGTGCGATCGAATTCGAACCACGAAGATATTAACGCCTTCAAGTGTTAGTTTAGTTCTACAAGTAATTTAGCCTAGTTGTAGTAAGGTACTTTAAAGATATAGTAAGTGAAATAACTTTCATATGTATGTCACATAAGTTGTTGCAATTTCGTCCTCAGATAGGACTCTAGTCTTATCTGGAGGTAACTACAAACTTCCTTGGGCGGCAGTGGCCACTTAGCATGAAGTGTAGTCGTGCGTCGTTTACTACTTCTGTAATACAAACAACAATGGGGCATTATAAATAATTCTTCTATTTACCTTCAAGTATCTTTGCCTTTAAGTCAATTTAACGATAACTACATTGTTTCAGTACTTGCGTGAGCGGTTTAAAGTAGATGTGCCACACCGATTCCGTCCGCATCAGTTCATGTCCCCCACCTTCTGCGACCATTGTGGCGCTCTCCTGTATGGGTTCTTCAAACAAGGACTCAAATGTGAAGGTATATATTATCATCCTGGACTTGGACCACTCAAAATGAAGAATAACCCCACGCTGTACAAGCGCGGCTTGGTAGACACCACACACGTTTAAGAACATTGTAGAGAATTCTGAAGCACATATTACTTTAAAATGTTTTTCGTCATAGTTAAAGACGAGGTGATTAATCTTAAGAGATTAGTTTAGTTTCTATATAAGATATAGAAACTAAGATACTATTTCTATATAAGATATAGAAACTAGGATATTACTGTTAGTATAGCACTAAAAAGTGTACATACGCTTTAATATAAAGATTCTATATAATATCTACTACCTCTATGTATAGTAGTATTGTCACCTCCTTGTTACATTTTAAATTATATATAAATCATCATAATTATAGTTTGTATCGAGTTGCATACATATATATTACATTTGTACACTTATTAAAATCTCCTAAAAACCTTAAAGATAAACTATTTAGAAAGTTAGGTAATAGAGAAGAGAAGATAATAGATAAGTAGGTACAATACGTAATTATTATATTAAAAGAACTATACACGCTATTGAATTCGGTATATATAAATATTTCACTACGTCTTTCTTGGATTTATGATCTAGCTCGATGATACCAAATTACACTATCAGTTTTGCTTATATTTATTAATCTTTTTTATTAGTTAGGTTAACAAGTAAAGTTAATAAAAACGTATGAAATAAGATTGAGTTTCTAGCCTGAAACTACGTAAATACTTTTTTCATAAGTATGTTAATTACTATTGCAATATAATTGTAATGTAATAAACATAGTCACTATGACTTCTATGTGTATTATGTACATTTACAATTTTGTATTCTTAAATATTGTGTTCAAAAGATAGAGAGTGTAGGTATATGTTTTTTAGAGTTTCATATATTTATGTAGGTTATTCTGTGCTTGATTGCATTTTATGGTCTATGATCTGACAGCGTTATTTCTATGCCTTTACGAGTTAATTATAAATTATTTTATCTAAAGAAAGAATAATGACTAAAAATCAGATGTGCGTAGACATCATGGAAATATGGGTTGTGTTATTATTAATAATAGAATATTAAGTGAAAAAAATACTCACCTCTAGTTTAATATGTATGATTTTGTACAAAATAATGAAATGCAAATAATTATAATGCTTATAAATCATGAAGCATGAGATATATCATTTTTATGTCAATGTTGTAGGTTTATAAGAAGCAAGTGAACAAGCTTGGACAGTATGAGAATATAATAGCAAGACGGTACTCTGCCTTTGTTTTAACAGAGAAGCTTTTTAAGAATAATCTTTATTGTCGTAAAGAAGCGCTCAGTTTGTTAACAGACCGCGACGTCGTTGTTTTTTTTTAGTATTACTGTGGCGTACTTATCATAAGCAGTTGATATTGGTTATACATATTATGGTTAATGAAATTAAATATTTTATTTTATAATGGCATTTGAAGGCACTTATAATTGGAAACTACTTTTTTCCAATACTTCTACTGAATCAGGTCACAACCCCAACTAAACAGATTTTAGGTTGGTCGATATCTGTATCTCTAGTAATATGGATTAATGTAGTGCGGTAGAGTTAATTCACTATTCAGTGAAAGGAAGTGGAAGTTTATGAACAGTACCTACTGAATATGAGTGTATTTGAAAATATTAAAACTTTTTGTCGTTCGACTCCGATAGCACTGGCGCTGCACCTTTTTCTGCGTAATAACAACAGTGTTAAGCACTGCTGTATTCTGGTTCGAGGGGTGTGGTAAGGGAGACATACGTATCCCAGGCCAGCCGCGAGACATACTTATACCAACTTCAAATTCCAATGCATTTATGACTGACCTCTGGTAGAGCTCTAATCTTATCTGAGTTTGATTACATATGTCTAAGGGTTGCAGTGGCCATTTACCATCAGATGGACTGCATGCTCGTTTGCTACTTCTACACAATAAAAAGTACAATATTTATTTGTTTAATTCGTGTAATACAAGTCTACATGGATACCAGGATAGGATGCTATTATCAGGAGTATCTTACTGTCCTCGCTTCAATATGAGCTTCGTGAAAACCCGCATTATTGCATGGTAGCGATCAGTTGAATTTAGTTGGTGACATATTAGTTGTAAACATATCGTGCATTTTGTTATTATTAACGATATTTATTGCTAGCCAGTATTTATATATGTGCATTAACAAATGTGTTGTCATTTATATTATAAATAAATAGAAGTTGGAAGTTAAATTAACCTATCCTTAACATTTATATAACCTTTCCTATATTTAATTTGTTTTGTTAAACCGTGTTTGTGGTAAAATTGCTGATATGCAGCATTAAAGTTTTACTTAATATTAACTCACACTGCATGACGACACTACATTACCAAACATAACTGATTAAGAGTACGAGAAGAAATTTCACATTAATAAAATTGGATGGGAAATCTTTTATATTTTATTGAAATATATTGGCACGTGCACTAGTGCCTGTCAAATCATATATAAGACAATTTAAACCAAAATGGGAGTAAATAGTTGATTTTTTGTATTTATTTTGTGCCCGTCTTTGATTTCAAAGTAAAGTCCTAATGCTGTTTTATATCTTCGTTTCATCTCTTATACATATTAGGGAATAAGGTATATATGGGCCTAATCGAAACTTTTTCATTTGTTTTAGCAGTAACTTCCCAAACTTAAATAAATAAGAATGAAAATACCTTAGAACTACATGTTTATTTAAATTAGGATCTAATCAAATTGATATTTTTTAATTTATGTAGAATTTTAAAAGACGGGATTTTAAAGATATATTATATGTAAACATTTTGTAATATTCTGTTACAAAAAAATTACATGATTTAAAACTTATAAGTACGATATATAATTATGTAAGGTTTTTATGGAAAAAATAGTTTCAACGTATGTAGGTAAAGATGCTACAAGTCTACGACGTAGCTTTCTTTTGTACGTAGCACATAATATCAATCCGAAAGTAAAACTTGAACAAACTTTCTCACTAGAACACTGCACTCATTGTACTCATAAGAATAAACAGTGCAGTGTATACATGTACAGTTGAAGATGTTGTGGATCGTTATAAACTGTTTCGATCTACTTTCAGAACTTCCTTCGAAACTATTTAAAAAGACACTCGAATCTATTATTGTCGTCTAAGCGTGATCAATCAATCACCTGGGGCGCGAGGCGGGCGGCGCTGGGCGGCGGTGGGCGGGACGCACCTGATGCGCGAGCGCTCAGCCGCGCCGGCCGCCGCCAGTCTGCCTCGCGCCCTCAACTACTCGACAGTTAAGGCGCGCGCTCGCGCATATTCGCGTCACGATGCCGCTGTACTCAGAACACTTATCGAACATGTATTACAGTGGATCTTCGTCTTACAGCAGTGCACCTTACAGTTATGGAAGTTCAGTGTCTCCGTATGGATCGTCTTACAGTGCTTCGTATCTCAATCCGGGTGGAAGTTACATTAACCATTCGTCCCTTAGTGGATACTCTCGAACACCATTAACTTCGCGATGGATTGGCAGCGGAAGAACTTATTCTCCGATGCTTGGTACGATTTCTGAAAGAGGGTCTTCGAGTCCTGTAAGAATAAATAGCCCGCGAAGAACTCCGATCTCGAACAGATCTTATGTCACACCCAGCTATACTCCGAAACCGATCAAAATAAATACTGCCGACATTGACGTTTCGAGAGATAAGTATCGAAATAAAATTAACAGTACGCCTTCTGTGCCAAAGACGCCGCCTTTTCGAAAGGTGAGTCCTACTAATCAAAAAGAAAGTAGTCCTTTTATGCCTCGTGTAGAAGAAAAACCGGCTACCGGGGTCGATTCGTCTCCAGGGCCTCAGCGTACTACGATCAAGCGTGGCCGAACCGTAGTGAGGTTACATACAGTTAAAAGGAAAGAAAGAGATTCTCCGAGGAAACCAGTTGTAGAGCAACGAAATAATAATAATGATGCGGAAAAAGAAGTTGCTATTGTAAAGGAGCCTCAAAACACAGAAAAACTTGAATCAGCAGACCTGAAATGGAGAGATAAGTTAGCCGATGATTTAATTTATAAAGAAAAAAGAGAAAAGAAAACTCTAGGCGAAAAACTTGTAGAGAAATTTAAATTCAAAGATATAGATGTTCCTGAAAGTGAAGTAAATAGTAAAGAGTTACTTGATAATCAAGAAATGTTACAATTACCTACTTCTCAAACAACCACTGCTAGTCATTCTCTAAGCAAGTCACCCGATAGGCGTTGTTCCATGGAACTCTTAGCAGAACAAGCTAGTGTATTAGATTCTTTGATAAGAAAAGAAAATCTTAGCATAGCACCTTTAGACATAAGTAAAGTTGGTTCTGAATCCGATAACAGTGAAGAGTCAGGTTCCAAGGTAGAAAGCGTTAAAAGAAGAAAAAGTATAGAGCAAGGAACCCCCTTAACCACAACAAAATCAGATCACTCTTTACATGAACGTCTGAATTCTCTTAAAGATGTAAAGACCTTCACAAAAAGACGAAGTATCAAAAAATCTTCATCTGGTGGTAGTATTTGTAGGTTAGACTCAATAACTGAATTTCCTAAGGAACTTAGTACCCATGATTTGCCCGGTATAGACGAGAATCAAAATACCATCAAAGATGATAAAAAAATATCTAAACCAAAACCGAAATTGAAAGCAAAAATAACCTCGAGTGTAGAGATATCACCTCCTTCAAGCCCACTCAAATTTGTAATAGAAAATGTAACTGTAGAAGAAAAACCTAGAGTACCAAAAAAAGGAATAATATTTACAAGCGTAGTTGATAATAATACATCAAAACCTAATGACACGCCACCAGACGCCGTAAAGAAAAATCAACGAAAAAGTATTAAGTCTAAAAGAAAATCTAACACTGCTGCAAATGTTACTGTAGAACCTTTGTCACCTGACCCAGAGGACGGAAATTTTTGGAGCAAAATTGGTAAAAGAGAAACAGTTTATTTAATGAAAAGAAAGAAGATATTAGAAGAAGCTAAACGGAAAGGTTCTCGCGGCCTATTATGGTTCGCAGAAGAGGACACTACTGATACAAATACTGAACAAGGGGCGATAGATGTAGAGGAAATTCAAAAGAAAATTAGTGATATTCAACAAGATGAAAAGGAAACAGAACACATGGAATTGAAGAAGCATATAACGTGCAATTTAGTAAACGACTCCGAAAATATAGTTAATAAGCTTGAAAGTCCTATGCTAGCTGCTACTGAACTAATAAAACCTATGCAACAAAATGAAAAGAATGTTACCCAAGAACAACAAAATAACAATGAAAAAGAAGATACGTCACTTAATAATGGAGAAATAGTAACAGATACTCATAAAGAAGATAAACTGGGTATAAAGTCTATTGAAAGTAAATTAAACGAAGAAAAGACTATAAAGGAAATATATTCAGTCCCACTTAAACCTGATTTATTAAACGATATATCAGAAGGTTCTGCACAAAATAAAATAAAGTCTGATGGCGGAGATAAGGCATCTACAGCAATGGACTGTTCTCATAATGAGATATCTGTTGTTGAATGTAAACGAATCTCTGAAAAGGTGCAAGATAAAATGTGTTTGGAAAAAAATGATTTAGAAGTCATTAATAGTGAAGTCAATAACAAAGGTCAAGACGATACAATTGAACTTAGTATAAATTCTGAAGTAAAAGAACCAAATAAACCTGCTGCAGAAAATAATAATAACATGGAAATTCATGAAAATTCTAATACAATAATAGATGTTGAAGAAGATATATTAAAATCGAAGGATTTAAAAAGCAAAGTGATGTTTTCAGAAGTAATAAATACAATTTCTGAAGTAACTAATATGAATGAAAATGAAAAAATAAATAAAGATACTTCAGAATCGCGTTCAAATGACGTAAGGAAGGATGATAAAACTTTTAGTAATACATCAGATGGTCAGGAACAACTAATCCATAAAAGCTCAAAAGAAAATAACGTGAGTGAAAAAGGAATTTCTTTGCTCGATAACAACCTAAAGAAATCACCAAAGCAAGAAATAATAAAACGTTTAAACTCCGAAATGAATACAACTCCATCAAAAATGTTATACACCAATGTACAGAAAACTCCAAATAATGCAAATTTGACCAAATTGTCAGAAAATATTACCACCCCATTAATACAACAAGTAAATAAGAAAGACATACACACTGAAAGACCTGTAGTTCAGACTAAATCAGACATCAATAAAACCGAAGAGCTCAGTAAAAGTAATGATAGGAATAGTGACTGTAATAAAACGAATATTCCTCTAAAAATATCTGAAACAAAAACAGTTGATAAAGTTGAACCTAAAAATAAAGCAAATAAACCAAACAATGCGCCTTTACCTACATTCCAAAATATTAAAAAACAAAGTTCAACAGATCTGCAAAAGTCACCAAGAAAAATTCAAATAAAGAAAAAATCTAATAAAAATAATCTGATTACAAATCAAAACAAAGAAAACGACAAGACGGATAAACTTAAACACAGCGATATTGTGGTAGCATCGTCTTCACTAGACGCATCTAAAATTGTAGATGTTGAAAACATTCCAAGCAATTCTTGTGAAGAGCCCTCGTTACCCAAAGCCCCAGTTATAGAAGAGAATAAGGCTGAACAAGTTATTAAAAAAGATGAGGATCAACCTATTAGTAAGGAACCTAACACTGGTGGAGTAATTGATATACCGGTGACTCCTAAGAAACCTGTCAAGCAACAGTTGGCTCCCAAAGTCTTAATTGCTACCCCACGTCCTCTTCAAAAGAAAAACAAGCAAGTTATTCACTCATCGAGTTCTTCAGACACATCCTCAGAGGAAGAATCTTCCGATGAAGAAGAAACTGAAGAATCAGAATCAAGTGAAAGTTCCGCTGAATTCTTTGAATGTGAAAATAATACAGACGGTCGAACTTCGACGGGCTCCAATGATTCCGGTTTTGATTCTTCGGCACCGAATTCACCCGCAGGATTTGTTTGCGTCAAAAAAGGTAACTCGACCACCACGTTCACTAAATATATAGCACTACACAGTTAGGGAACACGACAAGACACAAAATATTAATATTCCCAAACGCTTACTTACTTACTAACATGTATAAAGTTTTGGCGAAATATCCTTAATGTGCACGCAAGCTTTTGCACGGCTTTGAGCAATTTAACGTGAGTAGGTTCGCATTTTAAGAAAATCCTTCCCTTTAGCCGTGCAATACGTCATTATCTGTTTTAGACTGCGATGTTAACTGTCATCGAAAATGTGAAAAATTGACAGCGAATTTATGCGGCGTGAATCAACGTCTTCTGGTAGAAGCCTTGGCACGTCGAAGTGCTTCAAGGAGAGGTAGGTATTTTAACATTATACTACTACATTTAAATGTAACTAGACGATAGTGCGTGAGTTTTAAAAACTATATTAATAGTACAAAATTAAATACATCAAATATATTATAAAGGGGTGTCGGCATACATCCCCTTATAACATTAAAAAAATGACACATGGCAAAAAACATTTGTACCGTAGGACTATAGTAAATAGCATAAACTCTTAGTCTTTGATTACCCAAAAATAGACTACATTAGATACTTTGATATTATTTTGCACATAAATTACGCGCTACGAACATATTGGAATTACTACGAGAATTTGTTTGTGTTGTATAGTAGTTGTCGCGTGGGTGCCTGATGTGATCGGCACTGTTGTCTATCTGGATACAGGCCAATCATTCGCTCACCACTCACCTGTACGCGATTGATCGCATAAATTTAAGTCGATGCTTTTAAGAAAGCGTGCCATCACTCCTAATTTTATAGTATTTTATTTTAACTCAATTTACCTATTTATATGGCCTCGTGAAGATATGCTTATTTTCTTTAATAATAACGTTTTTTTTTCAAATTAACCTTTCAGGGAAATTATAATTAGATAACAAATTAATAATGTACGTAGAAATCTTCAAGTTTAAAATTCAAGGAAATGTCTATTTATTGATAGACATTAAACAGACACAATAATTAATCGCCTTATGACACATCAAATCCATCATCATCTTCGGCAACTCATCACGTATGAGGAATCGATGCCA
Source organism: Spathilepia clonius (assembly GCA_018250295.1). Taxonomy (NCBI): domain Eukaryota; kingdom Metazoa; phylum Arthropoda; class Insecta; order Lepidoptera; family Hesperiidae; genus Spathilepia; species Spathilepia clonius. The sequence continues at coordinate 12,555 of DWRA01000553.1, read as the reverse complement.
GCCCGTGTCTCCGCTCCCGTGACTAAACCAATCGAAAGTTACTATGATCGTCGATTTATTTGGCCGGACTTCAAACGTCACGTATTTTTATCCATCCAGACTTTGGCATTGCTCCGTTGGGCGTTTTGTTTTATGGTGATTTAACGGATTTTATGCCTGTCTAATTTATAACCAACGTAAGCATGTTTTTAAAGCTGGATATGTCATAGGAGTAATTTACTCTCAGTATACACGACAAGCTTACTCGAAACTATTTTTATTACAAAATTTTATAGATAAGTATACTTTTATACTCGAGAAAAATAGAACATTATGGTGCAGGTAGGTATTTTTATTGTTAAAAATGTCGATCCATGGGTTTGGATTAATTTATTTGTAAAACGAATGTCAAGGCACAAAAATAAATAATGGCTGCTTTTGGTAATAATACTGGAGTTAATTAACTCTACTATTTTGTACGCCCGTAAAAGGGCAAGATCGTAATAAGTTTGCCCCACAGGTGGAGACTGTCCCAGCACGTCGGCAGGAAGTCCTCTGAATGCAGCAGACACTGGAGACTTTTTGGAGCAGGGGTTGGGTGAGAAATGAACCTTTGTATCCATGCTAGAAATATCCAGTATTAGCGATTAGGTACACCGCGTATTGTGTATGCATTGTTGCGTCTATTTTCTTAGAATGGTCTATATCAGTCTCTCCTCATTTTGTTTGCTTATTGTGCTGCCACTAACTATACACACACATCTATCAAATTAGTCGGAAAAATAAAAGGTTTCGTCTATTCAGAAACGATAAGGTAAGTTTCTATTTTGATACAATTTATTTATGCTCTCACACACAAGCTACTTTAGAAATCTATTTTGAGTTAGTGTTGTAGATGGAGGTAATAAAACATATAGTGCTTCCTGACACAATTGGCAAAAAGCAAATTATATTTCAAAAGCTTCTATAAATAACGATGTAGAAACCGCGGCAGGACTTTCTCTGGAAACGCTAAAGTGGTAACGCGGCACACTTCGAGTTCCGCGTTCCTCGTGAATATTCGATTTATATATTCAACTCTGTTTACTGTGGTCTCTGGTTCCCTACATTTGTTTATTATGATATTTATGTAACACTTGTACTTTACGAAAAGTATAATGTAGGAATACATGCAATAAACTCTTAGATATCTTTGTATAGATATATTTATTTTGAAATATTTCTCTATTATTGTTTACCTATATGCCAAATTTTATATAAATAGAAGGAATTTAATGAAAATTTTAGCGCGTTAATTTATTAACAGAATTGTTTAATATAAAATCCTGTTTGCGATTCTGAAAATGTAATATTTATTTAGTTTTATATAACTACTTACATCGTTAAAGCTATTGGTGCAATTGGGCTTTCTAATGAGGTCTCGTCCATACTTTGAATGTACCATGATTGATATCCAAGTATCACAAAGAGAAACAAAAATATATTTTATGTAACATACGTGTATTATGTGCTTTCCTGTATTCACTTAAAGTAAATAAACACGTTCGCTCCGCCGTTTCTGAGTAATAAACGATGCATTCAGCGTGTTCTTTTTACAGACTGTATTGTGTGTAATGTTTATGGGCGGAGTGCAGACCGAACGAAATCTCTGCGCCAGATGTCCGTCACTCGTAACAATCCAATGACGCGTAATTTTTCTTAAAAACATTCGAACAAAATAAATGAGTGGGAACAACACGGAAACAAATAAGTTTATTTTCCGCAAGAAACTTGGACGAGGGCGTAGTCGTTTCTGAGAAATATGCACCCCAAATTGTATTTCTTAGACTTAAATATATGTATTGTAGGTGTCCCGTTTCTAGTTAATTGATTTAGACAATAAACTCGTGTAAAATGACCTGACAAAGAAAAGAAAGAAGCTGCCAACAATTACAACACTGTTTGTTAGTTTTGACATTTACATAATTTTGAAAATTAAGAAAACTTACAATATGTTGCCTGATGCTCACTGCATTTTATATTCGTACTGATTACTATTTACAATGACAAAACATAACTGTATTATAGTTGTAATTTTTAATGGAATCCTATCTTTTCTAATTTTCTTATTAGGTTAATATCCGTAGGCAATGATTGCTAATAAAGGCATCATGCAGTTTATCAAAAACAGCAACTGCTATTGCTATACAGCTGTTATTATATTGCTGCTATAATAGAATAGCAGTTGCTATTGTTAGTAATAGGTAGCAGTCGGTACCGCAACATTATGTGTCCTTCGAAGAACGGAAACGCGCATAAAAGCGGTCATCCATCCAATTAACGTCCGCGAGTGAAGTGTTTGTTATTTCTATAATATTAGTAAAATGTCTTTAAAGTACACTTAACGAAGGTATTTATAAAAATACTATATTATCTTTACAATTATTGTGTTTTCACACGCAATTGTCCTACTCGCTTCCAATATAGATGGTTGCGCCTTTTATTTTTGAGTCCAATGGCCATATAGTCGTAAAAGATTTACATACGTTAAACAGCAAATAAAGCTGAAATCATTGACTTCAAATTAATTGCATTACCGACCTAATTATAACGATTTGCATTACAATATTACATTAATAGTTTAAATTATGGACTACCGGTGGGCAGATAACATGCCAAATAAATTAATTTATTACAATTAATCGAACTGACGTGCAATTGGAACATCCTAATTCGACCCAGACAAGCGGCATGTGATAAATGTGAACGAGATTAAATCTATATACTTTAATGTCGTAACGTATTGCTTGACTACTTAGTACAACGATTAGAGTGCATGTACCAAAAATACTTTAGGTCCTTACGGGTTAAATTGATATTAAAATAACCTAAGTGGATTTGAGTTCACTTTTCGGATACCTTGTGTACCAACCTACGCTTATGTTCTTGCTACAGCTATAAAATAAATATACCTTGTCACGATCAAAGTAATAACTGGAGAAATGATAATTTTAAGAAATTTTATGGCTTTATTTTTCGAGTGTCGGAATCTCACATAATAAAGATTCAAAAGTATGAACAGTGACCTTGATATTGCACTGTCTGAGCTATGTAGGTAGGTACATATTTTTAGCAGTGTTTGTAAATTAGTGACTTGGTGAATACGCGACACGCATACTATGCCATAATATTTACTACATCGTAACGTAAACGAATAATAAATACAAAGCAAAATTTAATTGCTGGTTGGTACGTTTAACGCCAGTGTTGATGAATGAAATTTAGTACGAAGCATAATAAAATTATGATACAATACGTACAAAGTAAAAAAATTGTACTACGTATAAAATGCGTATGTTATACGTAGAATTATTTTATGTTCTATATATATATTATGGTCGTAATTATAAGGCAATATGGGATTTGTTTTGAACTCCAAGTCTTACGTTATCGCCGTTTTCGTATTATAAAATGAACCAAATAATAACAAGTGCCAAAGGAAGTATTCCTATACATATTTTAATATTGAAATGTGAATCAGACACAAAGAAAATAAACAAGATTAAAAATAAAAATATATTTTTCCTAACAATAAATTATTAGAACACAAAGAAATAATGAGTAAACGCTTGAAGGTACCTGTCATCTGATAAGATCAAGTGCAACGAAACTCGCATAAATAATAAAGGATGTTTACAGTGTTTAAATGTTGGAAAGATGACGAGAAATGCCAAAGCAGTTGTGCCAATAATTCATGACGGTTATTTCGGATTAAGGGACTTATGAGAAGCAGCTAAACTAACGTCATAAGGAAGCACGAGTAGATATATTGCTTATGAAAGACCGAAAGTTGACAATTTCTAGAAAGCAGAAATTGTCAAATTTAGATTTCTGTTTGCCTTTTTTTTTTAAATTGATTATTAAGATGTTTATAATAGGTATACATTGTAATTCAAATGTCCACATTAAATGTCATTAATTTAAAGTACAAATTAATGTACCCATTCAATATTGTCATAATTTACTTCAGCATGAATAAAACATGTCAGTTTTATTTGCTGCATAAGCATAAATTAAGCTGCTTATGAAATAAGTCGCAATATGATTTTTGTAATCAACATTACATTTATTATTACATTTTTTACGTCGTTTTAATTTGCCGTTGTGTGTAAATTCAAAATGTTTCATGTTTGCCACAAATGCTCAAATTGAAAACCAGAGTTTTTTATTTGAGACTTTTTCGTATGTAAGTATTACCTACAAAGCCTTGCTTTGTCATTTTAATAACTTTTTTAATGTTTACAGAGCAATCAACTGTTTATGGATTGTGGAAGACCGGTCGCTTCACTCCGCCAGCGCGAACTATACCTCGCTTCAGGAAATATACAATTGAAGATTTTCAATTCATTAAAGTCCTGGGAAAGGGCAGTTTTGGAAAGGTAAGTCGAATTCTTTTGGTAACTTTAGGTTATAAGATCCCCCCATTTTAAATAGTACCGTAATATGGTGCATATACCTATGTATTTCTACAAACGTGGTACGTGTCAGACACGGTCCGTGGCAAAACAAAACCATATCGTTCTATACAATGTGTATGAGAACGTATTTCTATCATGACCGTGCGTGGAAAAATATTCTATAGAAAAATATGACTTTGTCTGAGACGACACGTTCAATGTCTATAGGTAGATAAACGGCACCATAGCTTATGGACTCGAACTGATTATTATATAATACATGATGTGTTGTTGTTGTCTAGAACAAAGATAAATATTTTTGTCCAATGGCACCCTTCATTGCATAACACTAGCGGAATGCTGCTTGACCGTGAGGACCGTGTTTGGTATATAGCCGAAAAAATGCGCTGTTGCCGCTATAGTCAGACCAGCCGATATAGCTATATAAGCCTGGCGTAGTTGTTTCAACATTACAGCTATCTGTTTTTATCCTCCACCCACCTGCGTCACGACTACAAAATGAACAATACTTTCTAATTCAAATGTAGTGGATAAAAATAAAGTCCGTTCAGTTCAGACGCTCATTGCTCTACGGGGCCATTCGCAGCAATGTTGTGATCGCTTTTTAAAGAAAAATTAATGATTCGTTGATTGAGGTTCTTTATCTTAACATTTTTGGCAGTATTTCCAGTATAATACAACAATGTATTTAACAATTCCGTGTTCTTACTCCATTAACGTCTCTATATTTCTTTATATCCATTAAAATAAGATGACCAGTTTATTTATCATTACAACTGTTTACATAACATTACCAACATGTTAAAATAAATAACGAGAATTGTCTCACTCTAATGGATTGCCTGTATACTCCCCAGTTCATATGTACTTATGTAGGTATTTTAAAATAATTTACGTCTTTCAAAACAACCTTCGCGATTCTACGAAGTTACTTGCAAATTGAAAACAAATGTTTTTCCAATATACCTACTTCATGTGTTGTTTTCTGTCGTTGACCCAGTTGTTCTAAGCAGAGTCGAGTGCCAGACAAATACGAAACTAAACTGGGTCTAAAACTGGCATCTCTCTGAATAAGCTACACAGTCAGTATTTGATCAATTTTAGAACAGATTGGAAGGCGGTAATCCATAAAATAATTAAAGAGAACATAGATTCTATAGCCGTTTTCATTATTGCTGTCTTATCATCTTTATAACGCTGCCTTTCAACTGAAATTAATCCCAAGCGCTTGTCTAACTTTCCACGACGTAAGAACGAGTGTCCTCAACCGTAGATGTATTAAAAGGTACTCTTGGGTGATTAGGTCATTAGTGATCTTTTTTCTTCGCATTAATTATTATCATCGACCAATTCTCTTGCTGAAATAATATAGCATATAATATAGAATAATGTAAGGGATTTAAATATGTAAATTTCAATAATTTGTTGTTCTAGCTGGCAAACGAAGGTACGAGCCAACTATTTAGTTACAAATCCAGTGGCATCAGATTAGCCCGGATATGAAAATTTATTGTCGATAAAAATAAAATCGTCTAAAAACTTATTATGAATTTAACAGTTATATCATATAGAATAGTTGGCAATGATTGTAAAACATAGTAATTGAGCTAACGTTGTGATATAGACAAAAATATTTAATCTATTGAGCGTCATGATTCACGCTTCACATGTTGACAATATTATGTTAAGATTTAAGAAACTTTGGAAAGAAATCTCTTAACGCAAAATAAAGTCTAAACGAATCCTTGGATTTTACACATAAGTAGTTTTAACCAGTGGCAATAAAATCAAAATGCCTTAAACACTAATTAATGTACCTAATGAATGTTTTTGGGTGATTATTGAGCACTTAATGTAAAATATTACATCATTACTAGTTATAATTAGTAAAGGAATTATAATTAGTAAAGTCTAGACAAATACCTAAGAGAAAAGTAGATGGTAGGACTATCTATAAGCAATAAAGTTATTAGGTATCTACGTATATGTTAGCTTGGTGTATGCATATATTTTTATAAGATTAGAGGCGCAAACGAGCTTGCAGTCCAACATGATAGCAAGTAGTCATTGATGGCCATGGATATCTGTGGCTTAATCTATAGGAAACGGGTTGTTCATAAAGCCGATCACAGATGCGTCGCCACACCTGATGACTAAGATGGTCGCTTCATTGTCTACTTCAGCATCTACACCTTCAACCAAAAAATATATAAGTGCTTTACGTTACAAATAGATGTGGAGGCAGCACTTAGCCGTCCCCAGCCGAATCATATTGAATCTACTTTCAAGGAGCTTTTGATTATTTTTAATTAATGTTTTTTTTAGAATTGCTAGAACTATTGGCGATACTACAGCGTAGATGATGACATCACACTTTTGTCGTAATTAAAGTAAAAAAACCACGCAAGTAGGAAAGAGAGACACAAAGAGAAAAACATTAATCCTTACTAAAGAAAAACATCAATTAAAGCGTAAACTTGAAATGCAGGGTTAATTAAATATCATTAAGGCTAATTGCGATATACTTGCCAACATCTTTTTAAACCTGTTAATGACCACGATTATCACTGTATCTATGTACTCTTTTTCCGACTTAATTTTGCTAATTTCGCCTTGAAATATTTTCTAACAATCAAAATGCACAAAATATGCGCGAACAAATCCTAAAAATACACGAAACAAGGGAATTTGCCAAGAAAAAAACTCGCTTTCGCCTACAAATATATACGTTAGAGACTGTATGTTGTCTTCGAGACAACGGCGATGAGTATAGAGTTGTTGAGAGACGGAGCTTTAAACTACCTGTGACAGACTCGCATTCTCTGAGACAAACAATTACGGATATAGAAAGCTATAATAAATTTAAGTGTCACATTGGCGCGTAAATAGCATTGAAGTCAGTGGATACCTACCTGTATTATGTATTATGGAATTTTCCAAAATCATGTTTCCGACCTTCCACATCAACATAAATTGTTTTTTTTTTAATCTTCACAACGATATAAGTACTTAAATCTATGGTTAGACCCTTTTACACCTATATTGAAAATAATTACGTTATATAATGATCTTAAGAGTGGATACGGTCAACGGAAACCCGTAGTAAATGAATACTCATAAATGTGATAACATTCGCGTATCGATTAGACTAAAGTATACCAAACTTACAAACATTAGTAACGAATAAACATCGCCTACGAAATTGCTGTGACCGCCTCGTTACATGGCTACTGTGGACTGCTGTAGGTGGGCCTTTATTTTCGAACATACTCGTAAGATCTCATACTAAAATATAATGTTTTTCTTACAACATTTTTCCCCGTTATCCTATATGATTTATACTATTTACCTAAATTAATAAACCGAAAAAGGGTATGTTCCTACAAATGCCATATTTTTGGTTGAAAAACACATAGGAAAATCATCTCTATTTTTACAATCGGCAAACAAAAATTTGATCTTGAATTATTTTGTTCGTTGTTTTTTGTGTTGTTTTTGAGAAAAATATTTTAACCGGTAATATCGGTAATCATACTGGCAAAAGAAGCAAATGCCACATAACGCGAGGAAGACACGGTGGATTTTTGAATTGAAAATGACTTACTGCGGTCGAAGTCATCAAAAGCTACCTTTGTCAGTAGGCAGACTTCTAAAGACTGATAGTTATATCTGTTAAGATTAATTCTACTTATATCTTAGATTTTAAGTGGCATATCAAACTTTTAGTGAAGACTTACTGAATATTATTATGAAATCAGTTAAAATACTAGAAGCAGTTTTATATAGGTCAACTATTACTAAATATTAACCTTAGTGCCAATATGTCTTTTAACGCAAATTTTCATGCTGGAAATATATCTACCACTTACTGGATACTACAAAATTTATTTGTACCCGATTGAATAACTGGTAAAACGTATTGTGACAGGTGTTTACTATTCTTTTTCTCCATAATGACATACCTTGCGAAGTTGCGGTAAATTACTGGCGTTAAAAAAGAATTCTGTAGAGGATCTATTTTGAATAAAATATTTTAATTTTCATTTATTACCTAGACCTCCATAGGTTATTATTATGTAAGTATCTAATTTATGAAAAATAAAAACAGACTTCTATCATTTAACTAAAGAGACGTACCTATCTACATATAAAAAGATTCTATCATTCTTAATCAATTAGGTTGTCATCAGCCCTGTTCTATCCCATTGCTGGGCACAAGTCTCCTCTCAGAGCGAAAGGGGTTTAGGCCATCGTCTACACCGCTGGCCAAGTGCGAATTGGTACACATCACATACCTTTGAGAATGTATTTTTATTTAATTTCAAGTGTGTATGTTATGGTGTTTTCATTCGCTGTTATAGAAAGTAAAATTAATTTCTATTACTCACTTAACTTTGAAATATCAGAGGCGCGTCCGTGGGGTTAAACCACGGACCTCTCAGAGTACTAATTAATCATCGGTTTTTACTTTCATAAAAATATAGTGGCTAATATTCAAGTAGTCTAAACTGATACATGAATAGATACTGCACATCTTATAGCTTACGTTAAAATAACCACGTCGTATTGAGAACGTATTTGTAATTTCAATAAATTCAGAGTATTTTCAACAAATTGATGAACATTTAAATATCAGAGATGTGCCATTAAATGGATGTAATAAAATTAAATTAATTCATGTGATTTGGGTGTTGAGACTCGCGAAGTCGTGAGAGCTGAGCGGCCAGCGAAAGATAAATTTATCGTTACATATGACGCGACGGCAGCTTCCGAGAGCAAGAAATGTCAAATTATATTTATAATGAGTCGCGAAGAGTACGATGAACTTAACGATCTCTAGTTAGGATGTGACACTATAATTAGCGACGTAAAACGACATGTGGGAAATGCTCAAACTTACTCAAATTGATACACTACTAAATTTTTACCATTTTTAATTCAATAAGAGAGTAAATTAATTGCTTTTATTATTATTATTCGTCACTTTATGTTTGAAAGTCATAAAATAGGAATAATAGTGTTTGTCATTTTATAAAAAAAACGTTTAAATTAAATAATTCACGTATTTCAGTACCTAGAGACTAATCAAGTACTAATCACTTTCTTTGAAGTATTTACTTAACATATGCTCTTTCCTAAATGTGCTATTTTGGTACTTATGTCAAGTAAATCTGCAAATATTGCAAGTCTCACAAAGTTCACTATTCACTTCAGACGGCTTGTCATGATGTTTGGCAACGTCCTACGTTATTGCTAAATGTCGTTCTCGTCAGGTGTTGTGCAACATTTGTACGCACAACTAAAAAATTTAAATATATAAATCCATACATCTCCGCATGATATGCCATAAACGGTGTCATCATTCTCATACTGGTTCTAACCTTAGATATTTGTAATGGCAACCTGCCACCTGCACTATAGCGCCTTGGTTCACCTGTTATGCCAATATTTGTAACAACTTAGAAGCTATTCTCGGTGTTGACATCACAAGCCACATTTTAAACGTCAGAAGACACGTGCTACTATAGTATAGAATGTAGATGTGTATGTAGCTATTCTTTAGGAGAGAAGGTCTATAATTAGTTCTGATTTATGTGACAGTGATTTTACACACAGAATCCAATACAACATAATCGAATAGTAAAGATTTTTTAACGTGGTTTTAACGAGAATACATACAGTCCACTAATACATTTGTACTCAGGGGCGTTTTTAAATACGCTGTAGCGCTATTGGGGTGATTTACCTCAGTAAGAGAGTTACATAATAGTTATCTTGCCATGTAAAGATACCCAATTTTTGGTATTTCATCCCATAACAAATTTGAAATTTCTTGAATTATCAAAGGTATTAAAAGATAGGATAAGTAGTTTTGTAATAAGTGATGTACCTATTTCTGGATATATAATTATCCACTACAACACACCACATTATTACACCAACAAAACCAAATTCTATAAAACTCCAAATCCTATAAAACTTAAATAGTATTACATTATAAGAATGTCGCCAGAAATTATTGTGCTCTTTATCATCCGCTGCCATTACGTCGAAATAAACAATATAACAGCGCCCACCAAATCTATTTCTGCGTCGTTAAAAATATCCTCACGTGTTTATATCTGAAGAAAGCGCACTAGAGATAACGCGTCTAATTAACTGTTAATCAAAATTAAGATGTATATTACGTAATATGCCAAACAATCTCTTCCTGGTTTTAAGACAGTTGGCCCAATTGCCTTTGACTTGCAGCCAAGAATACAGAGAAAGCAGCAATATTGGAGCTATAAAATAAAAGCTAAGTAGGTGACTGTCGTCCGATGTCACTTCGTTTCCCTGTTTATAAATCATAATGTTTGTACAAGTAAAGGGAAATGACAATGCGTAGGTGTTCTCGTTATTAGGGATAAAGAATTGAGAACGGATAATTTAGATCCAGGTTATTTGTGATCGTCGAATTGGTTCCAACGTGGTCAACCGCCATACATTATCAGATATTTGCAAATAGTGCTTTGGAATGTTGCTTTTGAAATAATCTATTAAGAGGTTGTCCTACTTGTAACATAGTTACCTCAAATCAGTTGTTTTAAATTTATTTTATATATTTTATTTATTGTGTTGTGGTCGACGATATAGGCTTAAGTGTTTTTAATCCAGGTGTTTATAATTCAATAAAATTAAATTTGTATTTGATTGAATAAACTTTTCATATCGTTTTATAGCTTATCTATCGGTTAATTTTGATATCCTAATATAATAGTAAAATCTTAATGCAACACGTAAAACTAAAATAAGCCACAAAACTAGCAATGGATTCATCAAAATTTAGCCAATTATTTTATAAGTGCGAGCCGTAACGCAATACATCATAGCGAAAAAACTGTTTTTGTCTACTCGTATTATTTGGTACATACTTTTCCAGGTATTGTTGGCGGAACTACGAGACACAGAATATTATTACGCTGTGAAATGTCTAAAAAAGGACGTAGTATTAGAAGACGACGACGTGGAATGTACACTGATAGAGCGCAAAGTCCTCGCACTCGGCACCAACCACCCCTACCTTTGCCATTTATTTGCCACTTTCCAGACTGATGTAAGGATAAACTTACGACATTAAAGCATCCATAATATACTTATGCTTCATTTTTAGCTGCCAATACTAATAAAAAAGTGACTATGCTATCCCAATTGCATATTTACCAACTGCCTTATACCTATTGTCATTTTTACTTCAGCTTGTATTCCAATGCGATCTTGCAAATTTGCCGGTTAAACGCACGGGTCATAATTTTTAAAATCTTTCAGTCTCACCTATTTTTCGTTATGGAGTATTTGAATGGTGGAGACCTGATGTTCCACATACAACAAAGTGGACGGTTCCCAGAGGCACGGGCAAGGTTTTACGCAGCAGAAATAGTATCCGGTCTCAAATTTTTACATAAAAGGGGTATTGTGTACAGGTAAATAATCAACATAATAAAGTCTTTCGTATATACCTATATGTATTCTATGAGAATACATAAAAATAGTTACATAAAAATCCTAGGAATTTTAGTTAGTTTTTTAGATAGCAAAAACCAACAGTATCTAACAAAAAGGTATTTCTCGAACAAAATTTACAGCATTTTTTACTATTTTTCAGGGACTTAAAATTGGATAATATCTTATTAGATTTCGACGGACACGTCCGCATTGCAGACTTTGGAATGTGCAAATTGCAAATATATCTGGATAAAACGGCGGACACATTTTGTGGCACTCCGGACTATATGGCGCCTGAGGTAGGAATCTAAATTATATGTTGATCATAAAGTTTACTTTAAGGCATTTAATTAATAAGGAGATGCAACGTTACGGTAGACAACGTTGCATATCAGTAGTTCAGCAATATACGTAGTCTTATTTACTTTTATCAATATTTTAGTATATTTATGTAGTACGAATAGGTATGTTAACCTCATGCTTTACCTATATGTCACAGTTACTTTAAAACTGTATACAAATATTTCTACAATAATAGCAGTGTTAAGCGCTGTTGTCTCCTGGTTTGAAGGGTGTGGTATGGGAGACTGACTTATCCGAGACATTCGAACTTAGTCCTCAGGAGTAGCAACGC
>DWRA01000552.1:0-23563 GCA_018250295.1 Spathilepia clonius | reverse complement strand
GATGATTTTTATTTAATAACATATTTTAACAGCATCTATTTCAAAATACGCTTTGTTATAACGTTGTAGCAGCAAACCAGCATGTTGTTCATCTGATGGTAAGTGGTCGCTGGCGCCCATTGTCTCTGTAACTATTTCATATGTAAATTAGGTGGAATCCTCGCTCCTCACGGAAACCCTAGAAATGTTTCCAGCTAGAAATAGATCTCGTGGTTATTTGCCGGTTGACCTAGCGCCTATTTATAACAAAAATGAATAATGAATTGTGCATTAAACTTATTTTCCTGATATTTCCATTTCACAAATTGTTCAGCACCACACTGTTCAATATGTATGCGCCGCGTCGATCCGTCGGAAAGCCAACTTGATCCTATTTAAATGTTTTCAGTCGCATATTTTTATAGGTCTTATAGGTAGCGGATAGGCATATAAAATAAAGAGTTTTTATGATTATCATTTACGAAAAACACAGAAATCGCGATGAAAGTTCTTGGAATCTGTAGTTTCCATGTACCTATTTACCGTGTTTCGTTTACTTTTTTACGTAATGTACCTAAAAAAGTAACTTCAATAATGTATTCAAAAAATAGCTAGGTATATACCTATTCTACCTGTTGTCTTTATAAAACGTTTCAATATTAGTTAGTTTCGGCTGAATAGTTGCGGACCGCTCTCCCAAAATAAATGTGGCTGGATAGTCAGCTTAACCAAGTGGGCCGGTAGTCTGGAACTCTATAAATAATGCTTAAAACTAGAACGGTAGATGGATTTCGTTTGGAGCTAAACCGAGGTAGGTAAAAGCGAATTTTAGTTAATCCCCCGACAGTAAAATGTGAGCGAACTAATCTCTGCAGGTGAGTGCGCACTCAATGGATAACGAATTTCGTGTAATAGTTTTGACATATCTATAAGTTAATCCTTATAAATCCACTACTGGACCTACATGTATTTTCAAAAGTTTGTAGAATTAGTATCGTTCGACCGTAGAGATACCACTGCCATATATATTTCTAGCGCGAAGCAGCTACTGCCTAATAGTGGAAGGTGGTGTGGATACTTGTGGTGACAATTTAAGTCTTAAGATGTTGCATACGTGACCGGATTTAGATAGAATCCCTGTTCTATATAGAATTGGTAAATTTAGAGTAGAATGCAATCTGACGATCAGTCACTTCCTAAGATCTCCACGGAAAGAGATGATAAAGTGCTTTACTAGACCGACAGTACGGAGCGTCTATCATGTATACGTTGCGAGTACAAGAACACACATAAATATTTAAAGACAACAAAAAACGCAATTAAATTCATCTGTACAAAGTACCTACAATTTATATAAAGGATTAATCTTTTGTTCTTCGTCCATTTTCTACAATAAATATTATGATTTATTTACTAAATATTCGTGAGTTGAACTTTTACTATTTGAAATAACGAAATAATGTTTATAATTAGCTCTTTCTAACTAAAACTAAACTTTAATAAAAACAAGAGAAACTCAAATACAGAGCCAAGAGACCGCAAAATTAATTTATCTTCGCACTTAATAGAAAACCTTGTCTGTATATGAACTTTCATGTTGAGGTCGAAATTTAGATTGAGCAAAAACGTTCCCGCAGCTCCACCACGATTGTATCGTGAAGTTTACTTAGTCTGAAACAATATTGCCAGGAAGTTACGGGCGGGGCATATGAAAATTATAGATAAATAACCGCCAGCTAATGATTTATTAAATAGTGTTGCTCACTCGTCTTATTACGGACTTAAAGCGATAAATAACATTTTCGCGACAAAACTACTTAAAAATAATATTTTTCTAAAGATGTAGGTTTTTAAAATGAATAGTTACTGGGTTGTGGCTTGTAGTTATAATGCATTCTTAATTATATCACATGATAATGGCGAGTATTGACTGAATATAACTATTAGCAAAAAGCTGTTTTTAATCGACTTCAACAAAGGAAGAGGTTCTCAATTTCATGGTGTTTGTTCTTATTTAAAAACTGTCAATGAAGGGGGGAAAATAAGTAATAATAGAAGATAACTTTAGAGTAGTTTAAAATGTTTTTACTTTAATAAAACTAAAAACTATTACCAAATCACTTTATTTATTTGTTCGCTCAATCCGTTAGTAGGTGCTAGTGAAACAAATTCTTTAGAGGTGCCTTTTCAGTGCTCTGTGGTTAAATAATGTTTGAAATATTTACGTTCTCTAGTTTGCCCTTTAATAATAGTCAGCAGTACCCGCGCTGTTTTTGCTGTAAACTTTATGGTTACGATATGGGTTAATTCAAAATAATTCATGCTATTTATGAATTGTGCGTTTGGATTTAATATACACGAGGTTTCTACAAGACATATTAAAGAGATAAGTTAAAAATAAGGCAGAGCGACGTGTTTTGGAAAATCATCTACATGAATAAATATTAGTTTTGCGCGAGGCTCTGCTCGCACCTCTTCATAATTTTTATTATTCTACTGATGTTAACAGTAATTGAATAATTACTATATTAATTAATTAAATAATAAATTCATATTAATTACCAGTTAATTTACTTGAATTTGTGAAATCACACGGGCTTAAAATATTCTTTGTTTATTTCCAAATTTGTTCAATATTATATTTCTCGCACGCTGAAGACTGTATTAGACTATGTGTGGCTGGAAAGTGAAACATAATAGTGCCTGCTTAATACATTCGATGTAAAGAGGCTTACATACATGAAATCGAACCACGTGTATGAAATGTGTATTAAAACTGTAACTTAAAATACTAACGAGTAAGTTAGCGTCAAGTCAAGAGTGACATGATTTAAATAAACGAGTAAAATAATTGTTAATTGATTATACGCTTTGAACAAGCAATTCACGAAATAACTTTGAGAGCTCGCATAGTTGAACTTTAGCTCGATGATCATTACCGATGAAATTCAACTTTTGATAAATGAAGCAATTCAGTAATTACTTTGTACTATCCGAGTGCGGAGGATAATGTTTTACGAGCATACGTATGTATGTTTCATTCTTTGGCACGCCTTACACAAAAAACGGCTTGACGGATTTTAACATATGGGGTGTCGTTGGAGACGTCTAAATTATGAAAGTGATATAGGCTATATTTATAAGCAGTCTTATTTATTTTTTTATAATAATTACTAGTAAATGAAGTGGTAGCCCACTGAAAATATGTTTGGTTTTCTGCCGTGTAGGTGCAAAGTTTGAATACGTACCCCGATATCAAATATTGCAAAGTTTTGTTTTAATTATAATTTATTTAAACTGAATAGATGATACTATATGCTGTGAGAGACAGAGCGAAGAGCGAGGGAGAAAACAAAGTTGTAAAATATGTAAATAAAACAATACATTTGTGAAAAAATATAACATATTTGATGTATTACGAAAATGTTTAACACATTAAGGCTGTGTAGCTTTCTGAGAGCGACTCCAGAAACGATTCCAAGTAACGATCAGTTTCCCTTCTACAAAGAAATACTGCACACCCATAAATACCAAGTTGCAATATTCCACCTACGTCTTAGTGATAGCTCCACCGAACACGAATGCCGGATATTGCGACTTTTACTCCGAACTGTGTTAGGATTTATTCCGTAACACTGGATTGAGTCTTGTGTGGAATACACATAAGACTCAATCCAGGAGTTAAGTCGGATGTTTGTTCAGGACTTTCCACACCTGTGCTCGCGTTATACGTCTCTGTCGAAAGGTTGAAATTGTATTTTATTATCATCAAAGAAAATCCAAGCAACGACAATAATTTATCTCGAACAAATAATATTAAAGTGCAGTTTCAAAATAAGTCATTTTTTAGATTCAAGCCTTTGTTTGTCTCGTGTTGAAAACTACTGAGCGGATTTAGATTTAACTTTCATTAAAAGATTTGCTTTAAGACGTAATTAGGTGCCATCGGTACCTTGGTAGCTTTTATTACAATAAAATACAACATCCTATTATGCATTTCCCAGAAACAAAATTTAAACAGGTTGTTAAAAACGCTATGTAGTAACTTGTATGTTATAAACAAGTAATTATTTATTCCAGAAAATTGTGTGGTCTGAAGTACGTAGTACCAGCTTCACGTGCTCCAATAATTTCAGTTAGTTTTTGTAACTTTTTCAAAGATGTATGTTATGTAGTTTCTTTTGTCGCAAATACTTTGGGGCATAACATCTTACGAAGAGGAGGTACATCAATTAAAGATGCCCAAAAATAATCTTTTAAAAAATCCGTTTTGAATGAAAAACTTTGATTAATATCTTTTTAATTTTGTTATAAGTACATTTTATCTCGATAATACTTGGTATTCCTAATTAAATTAAAAAAGAACTGTACCCGATGTACGCGGTCCAGAATAGGTAGGCATCTCGTAAACCTAAAAGATACATCCATCCAAAGATCCATCTGCCAGCCTTCTGCTCCATTGCTGGACGTAAACTTGTCCTAATTGGCGCAACTCCAACTGGCCCTGTGCCTTCTGAATGGAATGGTTGCCACTGTTTTCTTTTGGCCATAGGTCCACCTTCTCGAGGCGATTTATACTCCTTTCTGCTTACACTTGGTCCCCACTCGAAAACCCTTCTTCAAAAAAGGTTTTAGATCTTGGAGCAATGTATTTGGCTTATCAGAACTTAATCCTACTTATTTTGAGAACTATGTCAGTAAGTTTTATGACAGAATCTCATTATGGGGAATTCTAAATCCTGCCGTAAGAAAAATGCCAAGAGTAAATCTCTTTATAACACGCAGCACCCTACCGGAGGGGCTCTATAAGGAAACACCCCATCCTAATGCTATAGATCCTACTGGCAACACACATCGCTCGAATACTTTCGGCATCGGGCAATGAGAATTTAAAGGTAAATCTTAGTTACCTATAAATCCATTATAGGAATGTCCCACATATCTTCAAGACGCACCATCGAACATGAACGCCGGATATTGCGACTTGTAGGTACTCTGTATTGTAGGGATTTATTCTGTATAGCAGAATCAGTTTTGAAGGAATTCTAGTCATGTAGTGCGGATGTTTGTTCAAATGCTTTCGATACTTCCCATCATGTCTCGGATGAAAAGTAGCTTTAGTGTAAAAAGCATCTCTAATATTTAGGTAAAATTTATTTTTTAATTTATTAGTTAACCTTTGGAAAATTAGAAAGACAACTATGATGGTATAAATTCGTAGGCACATACGTTGTGGTAATATTTATTTTAACAGTTGTCTCTAGTCTTATAGTAATACTACCTCTACTCTAAATACCGGATTAAGTGTTGTATATCCTTATTCTTTATCTATGTAACAATTGTTTTGTAAGTCAGAACATTTCTACACCTTATTTTATACGTCACATTTGGAAGGTGAACGATACCTACGAAATGATACCTACTTATTTGTGACCTAACTAAACAAAGAATTCTTGCCGCCACAAAATTCGTCGTAAATATATTCCGCGCTCGTTTTACGTCGAGGCTTCACTTGATGTGTATTTGCTTAACAGTATTATCTATATTTGCCAAATAATTTTGTTTACGTTTGTAAACACGATGTACGTGCTAGAACGTGACTGAAGCGTGTGGTCAGCGACGAACTTATCACAGAGCACAAACTCGGGGACATTATGTATTCACTGAGTATTTTTTTTATTTCTATTGAGATTGTATTCTTTTTTTGTGAGATGTTTTCTCTTATTTTTGGAATTATTAATATTTAAAATGTATAAACTCAATAGGTATATTTATATTAATTATATTATATAATATTATTTTTTTAAACCAGACCAATAAATACGTGTCCAGAAAACTTGAAATGGTTTAACATTTAGATAAAGTTTTATGTATTGAAATTTAGACAAAGGTATAACATAACATTGAATTTGTATATTAGAGTTTTTTATACACTTTTGTGCCATTAAATCATGAAATTTTATTTATTGCCCTAATAATTAATGCCAGGCTGAGCCACGGCTAGCTCGGCCGGGTTTAGCTAGTTTTGTATAAAAATACAGTATACCTATGCTAAGTTGGGTCTCGCCATAAGATAAGTTTTTACACCACCAGAGCTAATGACGTATACGTCAACTGCGGACGGATTATTCCGTAACACAGGATCGAGTCTTGTGTACATTCTAGTCAAGTCGGATCGATGTTTGTTCAGGGTTTCCACACCTGTGCTCACGTAATACGTCTTCGTCCGTATGTACATTCAGTGGTTATAGGTTTTATTTAGTAGAAGTAGCCAGAAATTTGATATATATATTTTTTTAATATGATGGAGTAGCAAACGGGCATGCAGTCCACCTGATGGTAAGTGGCAACTGCCGACCATGGACATCTGTGATCCACTCCAGATAAGACTAGAATCCCAACTGAAGTTGCCCACAGATGCGTTGCTACCTCTGAGGACTAAGATGGAATGCCTCGTTAATTTTATCTCCCTTACCACACCCTTCAAACCGGAAGACAGCAGTGTTACACACTGCTGTTATTAGCTAATAAGTGTGGCGGTGGTGCCGCCGGAGTCGAACTAAAAAGAGTTCTACCACCTTTCATTCAGACCTTATAGAAATGGTAACAAATTTTTATATTGCAGAAGTACCAAACGAGTGGTAAGTGGCCCGCATATGGACATTTGTACTCAACCACAGGTAAGACTAAATTTTTCCTCCAGGTCGGTCACAAATGAGTTGCTACCCCTGAGGGCTAAATTGGAACGCCTCAAACAAGTATAAAAATAAAAACAATTAGATAAAAACATTTTGAAAGTGATAGAACTCTTTGTGCTTCGAATCCGGCAGCAACACCACCACCACCACTTATTTTTACCTAATACCAACAGCGTTAAGCGCTGGTGTATTCTGGTTTGAAGGATGTGATAAGGGAGATATACTTATCCGAGGCATTCCAACTTAGTCTTCAGAGGTAGTAACGCATCTGTGGTTGACATCAGGTGGGATTTTAATTTTACCTGAGATATCTGCCGCCCATGGGCGGCAGTTGCCACTTACCGCCAGGTGAACTGCGTGTCCGTTTGCTATTCCATCATATAAAAAAACATTATTATTCATTGGATTATCGTACCTGATATTGTATGATTGTGGAACCTGCGTCTAGACAGAACGAGATTCATCATTGCGCAAGCGCCGCGTGGGAATACGCTCGCTCACGTTCCTAGACTCGTCTGTATGCAAAAACTGGACGGCTCCGGAACTTGCTTCCGTCTTTATTTACCATTATATACCTACTCTTATTTACTTAAATAATAATAATGACAAATTCGTAAGAAAAGTATATTAGAGGAAAAATCTCAGCGCTATCTAATATTTAATGTCAAATAAGTATACAGTCATAATAAATGGCTAATGGCCGGTTTCTAAGGTCATTTGATCGGTAGTTTATGTATTCAATAACACCATCGGTTCCATAACTTCTATAAATCCGTTTCTGAACAATTAAAACCTTTTAAACTTGGTTTAAATTAACTGACCATTTAGCTGGGTTTATCTGTTCAATAACTTTATTTGACGTTTCATGTCGTAAAATAACATGAAATGCAAGTGAGAAATAATTCCATATTAATTTTCCATTGGAAATGTTTAGGTAAGAAGAATTTAAAATGAAATATCACTTTCAAAGACATACAAGAGACGAATTTAGATTTCTGTTCTGGGCCTGGTTGTTTGTGTATGTCCATAGCACCCACGACACAGATAATCGTAGTGTAAGGTTGTGAGTGTCGAAAGCGCCTTTTAAAAATAAAATCAACAGTACAGAAATAATTTCATTATTACAGCATGAAGACTATTATAACCGTTTTGATCGTGGTGACTGCAGTGCAGGCTGCTGTTTTGGAGGTCGAGCCAACTAAAAAAACCTTCCTACGGCCAACTAGGATCAACCAACTTAAAATCTTCAGCCCGGATGGGATCACCGTACGATGGATTCCTGTCAAGATTTCTAGAGAACCAACAGTTGGATATAAGGTTCGTTTCCTACAATTAAAATATATGTTTTTAGGTAAAAAAGCAACGAACGTAGGAAAACAGTAATTCAAAATTCGACTTCTCAAATTAGAGGACTGCAATTCGAATCCCAGGCACATACCTTTGATTATTCGAAGTTATGCGTAACATTGTCAACTGATTACTGTCGTGCTGCCGGGATTATTTTGAGAGAGAGAGAGAGGAATTTAGGCCATCGCCATAATTAGTAGATTTCACATATATACAGTTCTTTTTTTTAAATTTTCAAGTGCGAATGTTTCCACACGTTTTCCTTCGCCGTATAAGTAGGTGAATATTAATTTGTATTTACATACAAAATTATAAAAAAATCAAAGATGTGCGTGCCAGTGATTCGAACCTCGATTGAGAGGCTGAGTCTATCAACTACTCTATAACGTTGCATATAGGTATATATTAAAAATTAAGACTAATGATCTGTTTTAAAGATAAAGGATCTTGAGGAAACATATTATACTAATCTGAGAGTTCTGTAAAAACCCGTAGCAACTTTTTTAAATAATTAAAACCCGTAGCAACTTTTTTAAATAATTAAAACCCGTAGCAACTTTTTTAAATAATTAAGGCACGTTTTAATATTTTAATAAAGGCAAAGTGATCTTCATGGTTCGTTTACGAAGAAGCTGTTACACCCATCGACCTGATAATAGTGTTAACCACCGATATGCTCTAAATTGAAGGGTGTGATAACACTTATGCGAAGCATTCTAAGTTAGAGGTAGCATCATATCTGTAGCCGACCACAGATTGGGCTCTATTACTATCTGGGCCGAACTACAAAGGGTTCTACCACCTATATATATTCCGTATATTATAAAAAATGTACTGTATGTTACAAACATACTTTTTGTAATATGGAACAGGATAAAAACCTATAAAATAATTTTATTTCCAGCTAACGCTGAGGATGTTTGAGGGACCAAAATCTGTTAATGAAACGGAAGTTGAAGCTGAAGAGATCGAGATACCGAATGTAAGTTTGAATAAAAACTTATATATAAAAAAAACCTTTAGAAGGAGATGCAATTATTTGTGTTTAGACTCCGGAGGTACCATTGTAAATATAGCAGTGGTAGTATAATTACAGTGGTAAGCGCTGCTGTGTTTTGGGATCTAAGAAACCGGTGTACCAAAGCGACAACGTAACTTTCCAACTTAGTGCTCGAGGGTACTCCAAACCTATTTGACGTTCTCCTATACAGTATACACTGTAGACTGTAGACTGTAGTCTGTTCTTCTATACAGTAACAATTTACTATCACATCAAGTAACTTATTGCACACCCGGTAATTAAATTTCTAGCATGATTTTTAGCGTCACTCGATTTTTTGTTTTTTATTTGTTGCCATAACGACATTCAACGATACATAGTAGTAATAGACCGAACACTCCCTCTGTCCGATCTAAGTGTCGCCCACGTAATAAGATTTTTTATGTCAATTTCATGTAAATTTTGTGTCAATCGTCTATCCATCGGGATTGGTACTGTGAACGGGATATTTTTTTTATGAAAATGTTGGCAATTTTTTTTTTACATATTACGTGTTTAATCTCTTCGTATAATAAACTTTTCATATTCCAGATTAGTGATATATCTCGAACCAAGCCTCATAAAGCATACGAGTACGTAATAACAGGAGCAGATAATAGAGAAGTCACTATACACGGTGTGAAGAAAGAAACTCCTTATATGTTAGACGTATTTCCGTACAGCGCGAAAGGAGATGGGCCGGTTTCCCCACCACTGAACTTCATAATTCTCAAGGATAACAATATAAGATATGTTACTCAAACCGATATCGTCATTATTAACACACTCTCGTAATCAATAAAATTAAAGTTTTTCATTTTATTTTTGAAAAAAACGATAGTAGTGTTAACTTGAGAAGTGTGCAATAATTATGTATAGTATTAACAATTTTATAGTTTAGAGATATTTTTCAGATGCCAGCTCGTTCGTGTTACGGCAAAGATTCTGGTCACCTAAATTATGAGACTAGGATTTTTCATTTTAAATTAGTATTACGAGTGAAGAAACAGTAATGATTTTTGAGTTACTATTTTTGTATAACATTTTTTTTTTGTAATAAAATAGGGATTCATTATTACACCTTAAAAATCTGGATGTTTACTATAATTATTCCATTCTAATAATGATAAAGCAACAATCACTTCTTCATATGAAAGAAATTTTAACACAAACATATTAAGTTTGAGTCTTACAAAGACACTGACCTCCATAGACAGGACAAACAAAAAGTGTATCATTCTAACAAGTGAACTACTTTGAAAGTGTATCACAAAAAACAGAAGTGTAAGCTACTGGATTCCGCGGATTACACGGATCCGGATAACACGGTCAACGGATAGTTTGGAGTGACACATGCCACCTGGTATTAGTACGACAGTGGTTTTGACGAGGAGTTGGCTTGTCCGATGCATACAGTACAATACAAAACATGTTAAATAAACTATTAATTTAGATATAATTTTGTTATACAAATGTTTTACATAATACACCTAGATGCCGCTTCTATACAGGCATGCATGTCGTATATTACATCTGTAGTTAGTATAGCCCTGAAGCTGATCTCAGGTGCGTTACACATGAGAACTATTGTGGTCACACACACACACATACATATACACATACGCCAACCATGCCCATACATCGAAACGCAGAAGTTGTGTTGGGAATACGCTAGAAATAGGTGTGCCAACAATAAGATTTTTTCTACATGCATTTTTGCTACTTCTTTCTTCACGCTAGAAATAGGTATGCCAACCATAGGTACCTCATCAGTCGAACCATACTGGAATCCTAAAATACTACCCTTAGCTGAAATGTTAAAAATGACTGTATACAACGAAAATTAACATCACCAAAACCTGTCTGATTACATAATCATTGATACATATCAATAGACAATCAGGTGCTATGTACCCAGCCGGGTCGACGAGGGGAATTATCTGATCATCTCGCCCAGATGCCAGTAAAAAGTAAGTGAACTGCGCTCACCTCAGCGAAAATGCAATTAGATTCGTCTCGGGAGACTGACGCGATCCGCATTCGTAGGCTAGGAGCTTGTCATGTAATATGTAGAATGCTGATTTTTACTAATTTCACTTCCGTAATGCCGCAACTGTAAAATATTTGTGTGTACAACCAAGGTAAAAATACATTGTATATTCCATTATAAAAGTGACTGCCCAAAATAACTTGGGCATGATTATTTAAACATAGATAGATCATTGATAAAAGTGGAACAACTCTCTTACTTAATCTAAAGTGGCGCTAAACCTTCAAGGTACCTTACCCTTAAGGTTCACTTTTCTGAGATTATATTTCTGTAAACCCTGAAATTTTTAATAAATAAATTTCTAGTAAATTCATAAAGTGGGCGGTATCGTTTGTTGTTTGTATAATACAATAAAGAATTTTAAAGTAAATATAAAGATCTTAAGCTATTTAACCTAACACTTCCAATCAATATTTCTCATTCCAGCAGCTCTTTTCGATAACTTAACATGTTTATTAACACAAATTGTCACCGGCTCCCAGACTAAGCCGACCCCGCGCCTGATTTACATATAAATTGTAGCTAACTCACGTGGTCCTTACTCTAACTGCTGTAACCGCTCGCCCCACGCTTCGGAAAAACGGAATTTCAAATGTATTTAAACTAAATTAATGTATTTTTAATGAGGGCGGATCTTTGCTGTCTTGTTCTCGAAACTGACTTTAGAATAAGATTGAAACGTCTTTCTATTTAAATGTGTGTTATTGCGTGATGTTCTTATACAGATTGGCTATAACTCTTGTCCCGCTGTTGGGCATGATCTTTCTGAGGGAGCGGTCGAAAGCGTACTTTGCCATCCAAATCCAACGTGAGTGGGTGAACGAACTGGTTTGAGAGACATCTATAATTACTGCAACACGATTAGGCTAGGTATCAATTGAAAACCAATATGTCTGCAACATTTCCATATATTTCTCAAAGGTGAAGTCTACCAATTCACTTGAGTGTTGAACTATGACCAAACCTTTCTCGTTCTGAGAAAAGGCTTGTGCACTGAATGTACTGACACAGACCCATAATACACTATATCACAAATAGTATAGAACTATAATACAAATTGAACGTAAACTAAGGTATCTTCGTTCAATTAATTTCAAAACTGGAAAGAAAAGAAACCCATCGCAATCATTCAGCCGAATTCCATCATCCATCACATTCATTCATACAATAACATGTCACAGAAAGCACTTGGAGAGAAATATATCCGGGAGTTAGTGGACAGTGTGATTCAATTTGCGAAATTAGATTTGCTGCCAAGTTACCTGCGTCCGCCCTTCTCATCATGTCTTGTCATATACGTTGGAATGGATCGCAAGCGTTGGAGCCAATGTTGGTCATATTTAATCATATTTCATACATTTTATTTGGTGTATATAAAATATTTATTTCGTGAGTCTAGCGTGAGTGAAGCTAACGTATGATTAATTAATTTTATTATACTTCGAGACTCGTAATTTTTAAATTAAAATGTCATTGTAGGTGCTGATATTGAAACAGTTATATTACTTTTTAGATCAAAATAACCTACTGAAGTACTATGTAACAAAAGCATCAAAAAACATAGTAGCGAGACGTTCTAGATCTATCGTCAAGATTCCGAAATATTTTAGTCCTTGCTAATTTGATTCTATACAAAACACTAAAAAAAAGTAATTTGGTATCGTTAACATATTATTTACAAATGTCAAAATTATCTGATGTCAAAATATCATGTGATATAATGTTGGCCAAGCATTTGCACCAATAAAAACGAGAGGGTCTAAATTAGATTGCCACAAGTGGGGTCAGACGACAGCGCCGTGAAATGGACAATGGTGGACGCAAGATATGAAATTATTTCTGCCCTGCTGGTTATCAAACTAAAAATAATATTATTTGTACAAGGTAAAATATTTGGATATAAAATCGAAGAAAGAAGTCATAAATAAGTCCAGTCCCTATTACAGATTTAACATGAAATGTGATAATAATCTTCAACTTTCTAATTTTTATCTAGACAATAAGCAAAACATTGAATAGGTTGATTACCAATTGTCACTGTAGTTCCGGGACCAGAATAGGGCTACGGTATCCCCTGCCTGTCGTAAGAGGCGACTAAAAGGGGACTTCAGGGGTTGCGGGCACGGCAAGAGCTCGAACCATCCACCGAGCGACCCCGGGAAGGACGGCGGTATGAGTGGTCGCATGCCGCCGTGCACCAGTTGGTGCAGCGGGCGCATTTCTCGCGTCCGCCTGTGAAGAGCCTGGTGAGGCAGCGCGCTTGGAGGGCTCCGGTTGTGTTCCGTTGAAGATCCCGAAGTCCTCCAAAAAGCGCGGAGGACGGCCAACGGAGGCTTTAGTGCGTTAAGAATCCCACATAATCTCGTGCCGCTCCCACGACAATGGGTACCCTTTAAAGGTTTCCTCCGCGACAACAACAAAAAAAAAGAAAGGTTGATTAAAATATCCAACATGGATATCCAGCATATCCATCTCTGATTATTGCAAAGTAATGTTAGCATAACGTTACAGTATGAATTTCACGAATAATAAAATTAATTTAAAAATCAAAATAATCTGCTTATTCACAAAAAATATTTTGTACTTTATAAAATAACATAAAAAACTGTCCGGAGTTCTAAACAAGAGCACGGCGCGTTGCCCCCGAGAGTGACTTGCGGAAAATTGGAAAACGAAACAAGGTGAAAATATTATTAAGTGGATCTCACCGCCACAGCGCTCGGGGGACGGCCGCCGCTTCGATACTTTGCTTCGCACTTCATCTTATTGTTTTTAAAAATGGTCGTACCAGTTAATACCAATCACGGTTTCTGTTTACATTGCAATGATGCGATATTGAGATTTTTTTACAGTGAAGTTTGCTTGTCCGCTTATGGTGACTGGCAACTGTCACCTGTGGGCGTTTGTAATACATAACACATAAAAATAGAATCCCACCTGAAGTCAGCCATAAATAAGTTGCTAAGGCCTAAGTTGGTAAGCCTTGGGCAAATAACTTTGTCTCCCTTACTGGACCCAATATTAAAAACATTTGTATTTGTAGAAATTATTTTGTAATTTTTGTAAGTGTAGTTTTTCTATTTCATTTAATTCGTATAACAAATGAATTTGTGTATTATTACACATAATGTAAATATGATGTAAAACTCATAAAAATACCATTATGTTAGAAGTTCTTCAAAATAACGCACCGAAGAAACTTACGAACAAAATGCCATGCAAATGTTCTGAAAACCATTTTTTTTATTAACCAAACTAAAAACTGTTTGTAATAACATTATCTTCTTAACAATCAATTCCATTTCAACAAAATTAAAACAGCTTGTAGTAACATTTTATCCTTAACAAAATACATATTACACTCTACTTAACAACGGACTCGAATCCACCTTCTTGTTAATAAGCGTAAGTCGGGCTCCCGAACAAATGACACAACTTACAGGCGACCTTTTCTAAGGTACAAAGGTACATCCATTCATTGACAGTCAATTGAGCTACATATCGTGGCCGCAAACGACAGCCTTTTAAGGTAGGGAGCGATATATTAGCCACAGGGAGTCAGTTATCTTGGCTCATAGAGTCCGGTGAGCTTACAAATGGGACCCTTTCTACATACCTTTACATTGTATAAATTGTGACCAATTTGTTTCTTTAACGGTGTCCATTATATATTTTTGTTGTAAAGTGTTGTATTGCTTACCTTTTATTATAGTGTCAGCAAATAGTTAATTAGCTGGGAAATTAGGCATGAAGCGACTTTATATGACTAGGAGTTGCATCGCGCCTAGGATTGGCTTCAGGTTGTCCCTGTAGTTCCGGGAACAGAATAGGACTAAGGTATCCCCTGGCTGTCGTAAGTGGCGACTAAAAGGGGGCTTCTGGGGATGCTGATGCTGAGAGTGGGTGATCGAACCGCCCGGCCAGTGACCCCGGGAAGGACGGTGGTATGTGTGATCGCTCACACTGTCGTAAAATACTAGACGGTAAGGTGCGTGTATCACCTGGGTGAGGCCCGACGGGCAATGCGCTCGGAGGACTCCGGTTGCGTTCCTTCGAAAATCCCGAGGTCCTCCACACAACGCTCAGGACGGCCACCGGGGGGGTTTTAGTGAGTACAAATCCCACATAGCCCTGTGTCGCTCGCACGACACCGGGTACCTTTTGAAGGTTTCCCCCTCGAAAACAAGAAAAAGGCTTGGCTTCAGGTAAGACTCTGTTTCTATGTGAAATTGGTTATGTATTTCCATGGGCGAAAACGGCCACTTGCATAGGCAACTGGATGGTTATTTGCTACAATAAAAATAGTTATCAGTATATTGTATGAAAATCTGTAATCAATTCCAAATAGGCAAACTCGGCCTTTTATTAGACAAAGTAACAAATTTTAGACAGGATTATTGTTCTATATGGAGTTGAGTAAGGATGTCCGTAAGCGCCAAATATCCTCATCATTACTTGGGCTATATACTCATTTTGTAAAACAGAAAATATTCATAAAATTGAAACAGGATTGAACATCCCAAATCTGAACTTCCGTTATGTTAATAAAGTCTCAAAATAATGTCAGGAAAATAACTCTGATATAGTTACGGACAAAAGGAATATATACTACAATATTAAATAACTTGCAGGAGAAATAAAAATAGACTCGAAAAATAGGGACCTCGCAAGGATTCTTTAAAGAATCTTCCGCCACATTTACCGCCGCCCCGTAAGAGGGTTGCCGGTCGATCGACGCCTCGCTCACCTCTTTACGGCCGCGCTCCTGATAGCACCAATTACTGCTGGACCCAAAGAAAGAGTAGCGTGGATATATCTGTAAATATTTGTACGAAGTATTTTATTACGAATCTATACTAGGTATCAGATGAGCTTGTTATCTGATCGTAAAAATCACTGCAGTTAGTAGACATCACGCCTAAATAGGATTGAACTGAAGTTTGCCACAGATGCATAGGCGCCCTTAAGGACTAAGTTACGTGCCTTAGGTGTTTGATATCTGACCGTTAACGATTAAATTTCGTGAACACTTTTATGTTCCGAAGGACATGTTAAAATTATGTCTCTGTCAACTCTTCCTCCTCCAATCTGTCGATAGAGATCACAGAGACACGCCGATACGTGGAAGGGCACGTTCCAGGCTACCCAAATTGTGAACGGCGACTCATATCCAGCGGTGACACATACTAACTTCAACTATGTTATTAATGTCCTACCCGTGAATTTTTCAAATCTATTACTTTAAAAAGTACCTGACAAGAATTAAATAGTACCTACCAAAACTAATATTAAAGTGAATACAAAAAACTTTACTAATATCGACGGCTTAATTTAGCCACTAATGGTCAATTATTCAGCTGTCGATAGCGTCAATACTTACTTAGTTTTGTAGATCAGTTACGAAATACCATAACTTGCATAGAAAAATTGTTCGTCACTTGGACAAAATGTAAGTGTATCCACATGACGTCGTCCAAGCTGCGCTATAACAACGTTGGTCATTCCTTAGACTTGGTTACCTACATCGACTTCTATAGATTTTACGACTATATACCTGGATATAGCCGAGGGATCAGTGATAGTGCAGCCGATTCAATAGACACGTCACTGGCGAAGAAAAAGGATAAGTTGAAGATTTTTACAGGAAATACATACTGACTTTTAACTATTTCATATATATTAAATAAGATAGCTACTACTTATATGTGTTACGTGATTATTCGTATGTTACTTTATCTAATAATTTGGTTAAATATTTCTTCATCTTCCTATTTAAATAAAATGGCTTTATCAATATATCAAGTTTTTATTACCTAATATCTTTAGAAGCCCTTAAAAGTCAAACAAAAAGAGGATTGCAACATACTCTTATATTATTTTTTAGCTTAAATTCGCTTGATCACCACCTTGTGGACATACCAGACTGATACGCAGTGGATTCCAGGTTCGATCGCGGGTCAGACATATCTAAATAATGTATTTAGATTTCTGTTCTGGGTTTTGGTATGTCCATGGCACCCACTGGCATATATCTTGTCTAGGTTTCAACGCTAATCAAATTAGTAAATTAAATGTATTACCCCTATTTCTGTCTACCATAAGGATTTTTACTAAAAATACTTAAAAATGAATGTTAGAAAGTCATATATTTGGTATTATAGTTACCGTAACTTGAGACACATTTTTGTACTCCATCTCCTATCTCCGATGATCTGCGAATTAATTATCTCCGCTTAGATTACACGGAACCGGGCCGGAAGCGGGCGTCTCAATCAACGTCAGCCACTGATTGATCGAGCTGATCGCCGAATCATTACGTCTTGTCTCACGGGGATGCTGTAAATAGCTACAAATTACATTTTGTTCGATTAAGGTTCTGTTATAGATGTAACGGGATTCGGCTGCGTCATTTTATTAGTTTAAAGCAATGTTTTTGATATGAAAGTATTATGAATAGGTACTTTTTGGGACGTTTTGTAAAATTAAGAGACAGATTTTTTATAAGACACTCGGATAAAAATCACATCATAAAGTTTGCTAGTTAATAATGCAAGTTTGCTAAAAAAAATTTTTTTTGGGGACAACCCGTATTACGGTGCGATCATCATTCCGGTCTGATACGCAATGGGTTCCGGCTTCAATCCTCAGCAATAGAGTTATCTGAATTATTTTGATTTCTATTTCAGATCTGAATGTCAGTGTACCTATATTTGTCTATGTGTGAGTCATCTATGATAGAGCATCTTACTTCAGGGCTGTAGGTGTTAAAAGCATAACCTTTACCAATGCCATTCACATCGAGTGGAAAGAGAGCGACATAATGTGTTAGTTATACAAACTGACACCCATAAAGAAGAAACCATTAACATGTAATTGATTCCCATGTATTTACCGCCAATGTCTGCGTTTAAGGCTCGCGCATATTTAAACTAAATTCGCAATTTTACTGTATTGTAAAAGAGGATAATAAAATGCCAGTCGAGTATGACTCGTACTAATAAACTGTGATTTAATATCACATAACTGTGATATATATTTACATACGATAAAATAAATGCCATTATCAGAATAACCTACATTATAAATTAAATATTTTCCGATCAGAATGATGACCATCGACCCATTTCTCCTCTGAGGTGAGGTGAGGCTTCTCCTCTTAGAGTGGTTAGAAAATTATCTAAGGTACGTGAGGTCTACCAATCCGCGGCCTTCTCAATATGAGCAAAAATCAATGCCCGCTCGCACAATACTGGAACAATAATGGCTCGACGGTAAGGGATAGAGAACTATAATTAACGTAGCTACAGTAAAGTACGTAAAGAAACAAATGCAATATGGATCGCTAAATGTGCGGGGACCTTAAACGGCACACGGTAAGGCGAGCCTGCAACCGGACACCACCTTTTATCTCGCGCAAACACCGCGCAGGTGCTTAGGCAGTTTGGGCGGATTGCCTGAGGGGATATTATTTGTTTTATCGGGGAAACAGTACAGTCCCATTAATGGATTTTATGTGTACAATATTAACCGTGCTTCATATTGGGCACTCTGAGAATTGAAATTGAATGTGATGATTTTTAAATGAATCATCTAAATGTCAATAATAACTGGTAAATATCCAATAATTAATAATATACACGTTTATTTATTTACACTTTTACATTTACTTATTTTTTTCAGCGCTCATCTACGTTACGTCTGCTCTTAGGAACTTCAAAAAGTAATGCTTCGACACTCTGTGGTCATGCCTGCCTGGTGCACCGTTTCTTGTCTTAGCTGTAATGTTCGCATTACTGATCTATCCGAGTGTGTGTAAAGTGTAACAAGGTAGGCATCAGCAGATCTAACAGCATTCTACTACGATTAATAGATGATAAAGTACCTATATCTTCCTGCGTTTGGAAATTCTATGAGATTAATGAGTATTCACTCATTCACTCACAATGTGACAAAACGTTCACCTCATCTTATGTTTTAATAAAATTTAGGTGTAAAAAGTTAAATCTTTATTTACTTACCAGGTAGCGAAGTCATGTTCACTGCCTCAAAACCAATACGATAAACATCTATAGTAACCTTAAACATACTTGTAACAAGTGAACTGAACGCCGCAAAAGCGAACAATTTTTGGCGCAATTTCTTTCAATTGCCCCGCCATTCCGCCATTTCCCGGGCACTCAGCGAAGGTGTGTGGCACCGTAATGGCGTGGCAGGTAATCTCGGAGCACTTAACATAAATCTACAGACCGTTAAAATGTTCTTGTTCGAGATATTGTTAGCTTTTAACTTGACTTGTACGTATTTTAGGATCTGTGCACGATTTGTGCAAGAAAAGGAATGTTACACTCGATGTTTTAATAATATTTTGGGCACGTTTGAATTTTTTCCGGATAAAATTAAAGTAACAATTATTTATGTGATAGTGTAAATAGTATTAAAATGATGATAGTCGTTAAACGGAGATAATGGAAAGGGGGACTGCATGTTTCTGATATTTTCAAATTACAAGACCTACTCGTGTGTATTTTTAACCGTTTAATATTTTTTCTCATGCTACTTTCCCCTGTATGTTCAATGTAAATGTAACATATAGTTGACATTGTGTCAAATATAATACATGTTTTAGAAACAATAAATATTGTAATAAATAAGGTGAAATATAGAAGGTTGGACTATTCCACAATTTCCATCTCCAAATAAATAATCAATCATTCATACTGAAGCCTGTTGCAAAACACACCATATAAATTTGCTATAAAATAATTTGGACTAGTGTCATAATATTTAAAAGTTGTTGCCTGCAGATGACTAGATTCACAAACTTCAATTTATTTTCTAGTAGCTAATTATAGACTTTATGGTGTTGTGATAAGGGTGATAATGGGTACAGGGGGAGACACCCCCCCTACTTCTGGTGGAAATATCTGACGGTTGTGACGTTTAATCTTGCGTGGCGCGCGGCGGTCGCGCGTACGTATCACTTGGCGGCCAGCTCTAGAGATGAGATCTATCGATAACTGTATTAAATTATTTATTACCACTTAATTAAATTACTGCTTCATGAGGTTTCTCTGAAAAGGATAAATATTAGGAAACGCTTTGCAATTCGGTTACGACTTTAGCTTAATTGACGACTTAATTAACGACCCGCGTGGCGGACCGGTCACCATACCGGTCTGACACGCAATTGGTTCCGGGTTCGATTCCCGGCCAGACAGATACCTAAATGATGAATTTAGATTTCTGTTCTGGGTCTGTGTGTTTATGTATTCGTCTTTGTGTGTGTCCATGGCACCCACAACACAGGAAATCCTAGTGTGGGGCTGTGAGTGTAGAAAGCATCTATTTAAAATTACTTCGCATGAAGAAGTGGATGCCTATGCCCATGTCTACATAATCCTTTAGTCGTTTCGTAGGTTATTTATAGAAACCGGGATTTATACGAAATGATGATCATATAGACGACTAAACACTAACACAGTTTCTCGTTATTAACTTAGTCAACAAATAAAACTCATGTAATTATAATGAGGTTTGTTTCAACGAAAATATGAATTAAAATAAATTATGAAGAAAATTCCATAATATTGAATATTATGGAGGATATTAAATACGTTTTGAAAAATTAAATATACCAAATTACACCTATTTACGTTATTAACTGCAAATTCAGTCCTATTAATTAGTAATTGGCATTCAATAAAACGTTCAATGTCTCTCCTTACTAACTTATTCCCCACAAGAAAAGCGCTTGCGTCTATTCCCTACTCATATCGATAACCTATCACACTCGGCCCATCACCAGCACGCGTCTGCAGAAATTCAATTAACATTACCTCCAGTCGCGTGCACCTTTATTTCCGTTCGGAGTCACTTAGCCCCTCGTACCCCACCTCACCCCTTAGGGGGTAAGACGCCAGTAATGAGGTCCGGTGATCGTTTAGTTTGTAGGTAATGGCTTACGTGAGCCGAGACAACTTGCTGCTTAGATTGGATCCTGCTTAATACGTTAAAATATTTGGGGCCCCCTCACTAGCAAGTATTACTGTTTAGTTGTAGATTATATTTATCTTGTGTTATTTATAGATGCATGATGATTATCATCAGTACAGTATTATAGAAATGCTAAAACAAAAAAACAAGCTATTAAAGATTACTTGAAACCTACAAGCCTGAGCATTCTCCCTAAAGTTTATTATAATTTAGAATTAATTTGCAGTGAACTAAAACCTAGATCTTTATTGCGTAGATATTATAGTGCGAAAAGCACTGGGCTTTTTTTCTGGGATATGCTTAGGACACCAAAATCGCTAAAGCACAGCGGACGTGTTCTCGCTAATAACCCTCTCGTGTAATGATCTACACGCGTATTTAAAAGTGGTAGAGGCAGTATGACTCGACTGGTGAGGCACCACTGTCACACCTATTTCTATCGCGAAGCAAATACTTTCCTCCTTCAAAGGTGCGACGAAAAACAATAGTGACGGAGATGGATGCGCAAGATGGCCACCGGAGATAAGATTTGAAAGTGATCTTTTTATCTGATGGAAGGGTTACGGAATAGCCTAGTTGGGCCCCTTGTCCGTTTAAATAACTTTTTCTTAAACGATGTATACATGAATTATTTTTTTATTCATAAATAATACTAAAATAAGAATTTATTTAAATGTTTGTTAAACGCGTTTTATAGGTTTCGCTGGTTTTTATAAAATATATAACTTTAACTCAAAAATATTAAATAAGAAAAGTTAAAGCCCAGTCTTGTGTTTTTATATTAACTGTAAAGTATTATGAGTAAATAATTAGTATTAAGGAATGTGCATACGTACATTTTAATGTCCTTTGTAAAACAGGATTGTAAATAGTTATTACAAAAATAACATCGCATACTGCATTCACACCGTAGATATACAAACACTATCATTTATTCCAAACACAAAACATCTCTCGGGAGTCGAACCGAGACTCGGTGTCATACGCTCCACTAGTGATGTAAGGTAAATAGTTCAATAATTCATCGACATTCGCCAGACGCCACTGCATAACTTAGTGCAGTTGGAAAATGTCGATATTATCGGATCCATAAATTTATAATGTCCAAGATTTTTTAAAACTTTTTGCTTTAAGATTTACTTTCACTGCTGCTTTTTTTTATTTAGTATTTTTATGTTCACAAATTATAAAAAAAAAAACTATTTTAATAACCTTCAGAATTTTGTTAGGTATAGATGCGAATATCATTATTAACCTACCACTATTTTTTATTAAAATAGTACAGTTCAGTTATAATATATTTTTTCATAAATATCCTAACTAAACACCTTCACAATATCCAGTTAAACCACTTTATTCTAGTTCAACAATCGTTCTTTTTGTGATATGAATATCACAGGCATGTATTTTAAATCCTGTGATTAATAATGACATCAATACGTGCCAGCCAGTTAATACAATAATACAGAAATTAATCCACTGTAGTATCGATATAGTAGTGACCTTTATCCCATCACTATAGTTTCGCAAGGGAATGTGACAAATGCTATAGAGAGCGGGGCGTTCAGTTTGTCTCTAAACACACAATTTCACCCCATTTCTAGACCTAATGGGGCGATCGCAAACCATTTTTACTTGAAATGGTTCGGGTTATAAGATTATGGACCTTAAACTTCCAGGTCAGGAACTTTGAGAAGTCACATGTCCAACATTGAGCAAGCGATTTCAGAACTGCTTTAAAAACTCTTGAAGTTCTATAAATCGGAAAACAGAGCGACAATAGTGTACCAGTTGCTATTTTCTGAGAAGTAAATCAAAATTATTACTGTCTCACTGCTGGGCACGGGTCTCCTCTCGTGCTATCCGCCGCGCTGGCCCAATGTAGATTGGCAGAGTTCACACACCTTTAAAATTACTTTAAAAAAATCTCAGACGAGTAGGTCTTCTCACGATGGTTTCCTTAGCCATTATAGCAAGTGTGAATTTATTTATAATACGCAAGTAACTTTGAAAAATCTTAGTTGCGTCATTCGAATTTCGGATGCCCCGACTGTAAAAACGAGTTCTAACAACTGGGCTATCACGGTTAACTAAACGTTAAAATACCGTATCGTATGAGAAAATTGTGCATAAAATACCACGTAATAAAAATAATACTTTTCATTATTTTCAAATACTGCTGTATGCCGTTTCAAATATTTATAAACGCACAACATAACAGAATGAAAATTTTGTATTGGCTATGATCATAATATCAAAATCAAAATATTTTATTCAACGTAGATCCTTTACAGAATTCTTTTTGAACGTCAAGAATTTACCACGTTTCGTTATGGAGAAGAAGCTAATGATGTCACTAATGTATTTATAGCCTTTC
Organism: Spathilepia clonius; assembly: GCA_018250295.1. NCBI lineage: Eukaryota > Metazoa > Arthropoda > Insecta > Lepidoptera > Hesperiidae > Spathilepia > Spathilepia clonius. The sequence goes on along the minus strand of DWRA01000552.1, from coordinate 80 downwards.
CTATCATATATTAACGTTTATAAAACTGTCTAATTGTTACACATTTTAGTAGTGAATTTATTTCTTACTATATTAAGAAT
>DWRA01000551.1:0-23566 GCA_018250295.1 Spathilepia clonius | reverse complement strand
CCTTCAAACCAGAACACAGCAGCGCTTAACACTGCTGTTATTAGGCAGAAATAAGTGTGACGGTGGTGCCGCCGGAGACGAACTGCAAAGGGTTCTACCACCTTTCATTTGTCCTGTTCATTTGTTGGTAACTGGTCACGGCTGTCCACGGACTTCAGTAATTGCCCCTATCTAAGGTAGAAACTTATTCGTTCCCAACCTTGATGATTAAGTTAGAAAGCCTTGTTGTAAGTTTTTTATAATGTAAAAGTAGTAAACGAACATACAGTAGACTTGACGGTAAGTGGCAACTGCCACCCATGGACATTCGTAATCTACCTCAGATAAGAATCGAGTACTTGAAGAAATCGGTCACAGACGCGTTAGAACTACGTTATAACTTCACGGATAAGTATGTCACCCTTACTATATCCTCCAAACCAGAACACAGCAGCGCTTAACACTGCTCTTATTACGTAGAAATAGGTGTGGTGATGGTACCTCCAGAGTCGAATCACGAACGGTTCCACCACATTCAAAATGAACTAGAAGTGTCTCTCCACTGCCAAATTGCGAAAACTAAAACACCGCAGCGCTTTATATTGCTGTTGTAAGTATATTTTATATCTGTGGCAGTGGTGACTCAAGAATTTGCCCACGAAGATGCCCTTAAATATCTTAATCTCTTTACTTTTTGCTGTAGTGAACGCCATCTAGCAATGCATCTATGGTCAACTTCAGATAGGACCTCAATTGTATTTAGAGTTCATTATAGATATTTTTGGGGAGCAGAAAGCAGTTTACATCAAATCAGTTTAAATCAAATAAAAGCAATAAAGAAACGATATTATAGGATAAAGTTTTCACGGCATGTGTCGGCAACTTCCGACACATACCGCTTTTCTCATATAACTCTATCTTAAAGCACATTTTTTCTATTTTGCACATCGTTAAATCGGGTATTTGAAGGTACTCGGTTAAACCGAAGAGCATAAAGCTAAATCGCCAGGTCGACTGTAGGTGGCAGCGTGCCAACGTTAGCTTAGTTATGTTTAGTGCTTCCGGTTCTAGCTAGATTTTTAGGTGTATCGCTTCAAGCGGTAACGGGGTGCTTGGTAAGTTATTTGTATAGACAGTTATTAGATTTTCTGTTATTAAACTAGCAGAAGCATGCAGCTGATAGTATGTGTTTACTGCCTGTGTATTACGTTGGTTGGTCACGGATGCGTTGCTACTTCTCAGGACTAATTTAAGACGCCTCGTGTATCTATGCCTTACCAGAACCTTCAACGTAGAATACAAGGGCGGATATACACAGCGTCATAGTTCCGGACTGATCTAATGATCCACTACCAGGAAACCAATGTTCAGAGGAGCACGTGTAGCCAACCCACAAAAAAATTTAATCTACATTACAACGAGTCGGTGAGCGAAAAGGGTCGTCAAGATTTTCGAACTTGATTGATTAAGATTGTAATTCCTTTCCTAAAAAGTCTTTGGGGGTGTTCACTTCAAATTTTGCCGGAGGTGCAAAATCAAATCTTATCATGGCCATGCTTACTCACGACGTAGCTACGACGTTAGAAATGTGGTGATACCACTAAAGATGAAGGATGCTACCCATTACATATCTATATTAGATATTTATTGTTTAAAATACAATTAAATAAAATTGAAGGGTCTGTTTGTAATATTAAAATAACCTCTTTTTACTCAATGGATATATATGTATACACGGTACATATATCTACCATAATAACATTTTTTTCAAAATCTGTCTGTTTATTCCTGCTAATCTCTGGAACGACTGGACGGATTTTGAGGGGACTTTCACTGGCAGATAGTTGATGTAATAAAGAGTAACTTAGTCTACTTTTATTTTAGAACATTTTCTAGGGTCTTGCGGGAAAACAATAAAATATATTAAAGCTATCTCGCGCGTTACATTTTGTAAAACTGTTGAAGGTATGCAATTTCAATAATACGTCCGGCAAATTACATTTTTAATGCGGGTAAAACCGCAAAGCAGACTTAGTTTTTAATAAATCTAAACGCACAAAAAAACTGAACTATGAAAATAATATATTTTTACGCCCAAAAACGCCTAAAGAATATAATTTCATACACCCTATATTTCCTTCGCAACGTCCCCTGTAAATTCCGTAGCATTTCCCAAACAGGCTAGTTTCAGCGCAACAAATTAAATCGCCGACTTGGATTAACAGGGTAAATGGCCCAATTAGTGTTCGGTGGCACCAAGCGAGACAAACGAGATTGCCTACAACGGCACCTGGGCTGATGTTTACGTCTACATTGTACACTTTCAGATGTGCTAATGAAAGAAGATTAAGGGCATTGACACTTATGGTCCGGATATTGGGATGCTGCGTTGGCGTTGGATAAATGAAGTTTATTTTTTAGTCTCACGATTTTTTCCTGATAGATGGTAATCAGTATGGTTTGACTGACGAGGTGTTTTTTTTAATAGGTTGCAGTAGCAATCAAGCATGCATGATGGTAAATCGCAACTGCCGCCCATGGACATTTGTAATCCACCCCAGAAATGACCAGAATTCCAACTGAAGTCGACCACAGATCGGTTGCTACCCCTGAGGACTAAGTCGGAATTCCTTGTTAAGTTTACCTCCCTTACCACAGCCTTTGAACCAGAAGATAGCAGCGCTTAACACTGCTGTTATTAGGCAGAAATAAGTGTGACAGTGGTGCCACCGGAGTCGAACTACAAAGGCTCTACCACCTTTAATGTTACCACTATATCTGTTTTATAGTAAAGCAGTTCTTGCGTTTTGGTGGAAGGGCGCGTATATAGGGAGGCTTTGGTATAAGCCGATCATCTTAGGTCTCAGGAGTGTTAGAGTAGTTAGAACCTTTGTTTAACATTAATAACATAATACACGCAGAACAATTTTTGAAATTCTTGGTTTAGATATCTATCCTTGCCTTATAGAATACTAGGTAGGAACATACATTTTAATGTATGTTGCATACTTAGAAAAACTTTTGTTTAATATTTCGGTACTTTTTGTTATATAAAAAATACAATTTAGATTGTAACAGGGTAATCGACTAAATTGCCGTCTGGCGATTTTGAGAAATATAATTTTGCCGTTTAAGCCTGCACACTTTGAGATAATTTGCCCTAGAAATTTTACCATTATCACTGCGTCTGCGTGTTGGCAGTCGCAAAGAATGATCAATTTCCTCACACGACTACGCCATTGTACGCAGACGCTATATAATACAATAATATTCTAACGTAACTGCATTAGTTGGAACTGCAGTGCCGTCACGAACTTTGACCGCATTAATCAGTGCAGACAATTATCGAGTGTGAACGCGCATTAATAACACATAACGAGGCTTGTGGCCGACTTGCGGCTTCACTTCGCATAATTCTGCCTGTAATCGCCGTTAAAGCTCTAAAATTCTAATTTATAGATTGAATCAGCTGAAGTAATTATAGGAAATAGTTTGGACATTTAGACGTATGATACGTCTTTAATACTAATTGATTCGTAACTGAAATCGATTTTGTAATGATGGTAGTAATGACCGAGCTTCCAGTTCATGTGATAACGTTTGTATCCGATATCGGATCCGGATCAGAATATTTTGGGACCCGAATTCGGATATATCCGGTTCCTTCGATAAGATTGGCCAACGCGAATTGGTGGGGAATTGGTGGATTTTACATATCTTAAAGATTTTTTTTATACGAGGCTTGCGGCCGACTTGCGGCTTCAATTTGCATAATTCTGCCTGTAATCGCCGTTAAAGCTCTAAAATTCTGATTTACACACCGAATCAACTAAAGTAATCACAGGAAATAGTTTGGACATATTATTAATTCGACTCTAACAGTAATTCGTAACTGAAATCGATTTTTTTAATGATGGAAGTAGTAAATGAGCTTGCAGTTCACCTGATGACATTTGTGTCCGATATCGGATTCGGATATTTTCGGATCCCAATCCGGATATATCCGGATCCTTAGATTAGATTGGCCAACTCGAATATACTCGAAGTAGATATCACATATCTTAAATATTTTTTAAAGAACTTTTAGGCGAGTTTTACAATGTTTACTTTCACCATTAAAGCAGGTGATAATTATTTTCTAATATGCATAAGTTTGAACAATCAAAGGGTTTCAAACCCCGAAACCCCAACTGAGACGCCGAATTTCAAGTACTAGACTAATATTACCTAACACCTGCCAGCCTACCTGCCTGAATGTTATTGTCGCATAATGTTGTTTGTATAGTAATCTTAATTCCAATAAACCATACCTAAGACTGACTACACACACCGACACAACCCATCGAATAGCTTGATCGTACCTCAAGATAGCTTTATTAAACCTGTGTCGTAGTATAACAGACTGATTTCGCTTGTAAGAAAATTTAAAACTGTGTAAAATTTTGTAACTCGCTGTCTATTACCTATCTGTATAGTACTATGATTAAAATGATTAAACTTGAATAACGTGTATTAATTTTGTCGATGACGATATTTATAGTAATTTTTAACTATTCCCTTAATGTAAAATGTTTTCAATAATTTGATAAATATAATTACCGCGTTAGTGTAGGAAATACATTGTATAAAACGCTTTTTAATTCGTAACGCCGTAAGCACAATACGAAATACAATGGAATACTTTTAAATTTTCGGCGCACACTGTCAGGATTTAGTTCAACGAACAAATTAATAGTTTGTATCTATCGTTAAATAAATTCTCAACATGGTATCCATTGTAAAAACCATTTGTTCTCTACTTGTTCGACGCTGTGCTTAATTAAAACCGTGTCGCGGCGTAGCAAGTTTTAATCGCTTGTGTCGCTCTGCGGGAAGAATAAAACAGTGCGGTGAGACCGCACAGCTTGGAAAACTCGGTCAAATGCTTTTTTGTATACTTGTAATGGTATTGCTCTATAGAATTATGGAAGGGTGTTACGAGCCTATATGTTATTTATATATCTTCTGGATTACATATATTTTAAAGAATGTGTTTTATTGGTACATTGCTTTATAATTTACAGCGATACTTACATTATATTTAAACCAAAATAGTGTTTTGGTGTAAAATGGTAAACTGATATAAATCGTCCGAAATTAGCATGGGTACTATTACTACCTAGTCATATGACTAAAAATATAGATAATATGTGACAGTATGTCCCTTTGGTGTTAAAAGTGTTTCTAGGTTCTAAAGAAAACTCCACGATGCCTGATATTAAAATATTATAATAGAATTGGTTTATGTATATTTATATATTTTTTTCACACGAAGGTTTGGCTATTTGTGTATTTGCGAGTAGAATAAATAGTGCGGAGCGACTGCACATTTTGGGAAACTTGGGCTAACAATTTTTGTGTAATTGTATTTCTGTATATAATTACGGGAGCTTACATTAAATGAAATTTAAAGTTTATGCCACTCACATTTTATTAACAAAATATTAGCTAAAAAATAAGTTTAAATAAACACGTTTTTGTCTTATTGTACATGATGTCTTTACTTTATTCTAGTTACTTGAACACTTATAAGAAGCTTACTAAAATTTAGCATTTCAAATTTGTTTTATGGAGTAATAGCACTGAACATATAAATATGTGACTGCATGTTAATTATTAGTTAATGAAGATAATCAAATGATTTTAATATTTATACTTAATTTTTGTATTTAATGAAACCAACTAGTGTAACATTCAAATTTGTTAAATAGGTATTTAAATTGGATTTGTTAATTGACACTATCGTGTAACTATATCATAATTTGGTTGCTAATGTTATCATTTGTATAATTAACATTGTTTATTTTTGAAAACCTTACTGGATAATATTCAGTAGCATTTATATTTCAGATGTCAAACCATATTTCACCTTTATTCAGGCAAGCAATGAAATTTGATTTTATATAATCCATATTACACCTTAAATAAAAAAATAATATTTGTTTAATAGTTGATGTACGCTATAATCATGTCACACCAAGTTTCAACCGCTTGCATCTGTTCGGAAAGAACAAAACAGTGCGGTGCGACCGCACTGCTCGGAAAACTCGGTCAAATGCTTTTTTTACACGAGTACTTATAATGGTATTGCTCTATGGAATTACGGGGATGTTACGCAAGCGAATATTCAACAGCTATATTTTTCATATAAACAAGACGCGTGTTTATAAAAAATATTAAAATGTAAACCATAATCCGATCTTTTATAATGACTAACTACTAAATTTAATTCGGATTTCTGGTAACATTGTTAGGCGAGTGACGCCGATTTGATTCCATACAAAAATACGAATGATAAGTTGGTGCATTTGTTGTAGGTCTGTCTATTTCTTTAATTATTTTTATACAAGTCTACGATGTCTACAGCTTTATCTTATAATTAAAGAACTACTTTGAATGGTTAAAAGCTACAGTATATTTGACTATCAATAAATCAAAATTGGGAATAACATATGATAAAAATTTTAAGATTGCAATTGGGTAATAAGCCACGAGAAACGCAGAGAATTTGAAGGAATGAATATTCAGGAATCATCCGATTTATCCCTTAAATCGCTAAATTGAGCTTCAACCTTGGAATAAAGATATATGATATGTACGAATAAATAGGTATATGTTACGTTTGTATGAGATCAGTAGATCTTTTTTATTTATTGAAGTGAACGTACATGCAGTCCTACGATGGTGAGAGGCTACTACTGCCTATGGCATTTCAATGAAAGTATTTTTTAGTTACGACATGTTTTACTGGACCTATATTTAAAAAAGTGTGGTACTGCCTATTTTCTTCAGTTTTGCTACAATTTACGTAGTTTTTAAGACGGTAAAATCCTTTATGGTTCAACTCCGGAGGCTCTTTCGCCACTCTTAAATTTACCTCATAACATCGATGTTAAATTATGATATTATGTTCTTGTTTAAAGAGTGTGGTAAAAGAGAACATAGTCCTCAGGTGTAGCAGTGCATCTGTGACCGAGCTCAAGTAGAATTTTAATCCTATTGATTACAGATGACCTCGAACGGCAATGAACGCTTACCATCAGGTGCACTACATATTTATTTTCTACATGCTTATTATAAGTAAAGTTGAATAGTCGCCAAAAGTACTCCCCATAACTACAGGCTTGTACAGAATGTATATTAATTTTAGAATATTACAGAATGTAATTTTCTAAGGAAATGGAAATAGTGCGTTATTTTTTTCTTTGTGAATTTTGCGTGTTTAAATATCACAAAAAATACGTTAAATTCATAATTTGAATCTGAAAGAATGATATTTAACACAATTTTAGTGAGCGTGGTAGGTAAATAAAATTATTTGCATGTTACGTAACATACAAATAAATTTATCAAACGCAACCAATCGTACAAGTAACTATCGGGTATAAAGCGTTAAGAAATGATTGATGAGAAGTAAATGATTTTGGCACAATAAGTAATAAGAACAAGCAGAAACAATTTTACTTATAAAATAAAATATTTGTTTTCTAGACGCAACAAAATCTTAACATCTACTGTGATTCTACTCATTAAGTACCATAATATCTACCGAGCTAACTAAAATTGTATTAAATATCATTCTTTTAGATTCAAATTATGAATTTAACGTATTTTTTTTGCGATATTCCAACACGCGAAGGTCACATAGAAAAAAATAACGCACGGTTTCCATTTCCTTTGAAAATTATAAAACCAGAATTTATAAAATATTTCAAGAACCAACTCATACGTATTTAAGTAGCAATTCAGCTTAATTTTATTAGCCGCACATAAAAACGTCGCAACTTCACAAGTAATTATGCTGACTCGCACAATATTAAAGCATTAAGTGGTTTAAATTAACACTAAAACTGTACCACCAGTCTATAAATTATAGTTGAACATTAAAAAACACTAATGCGCTCCGACATTACTCGAACGCGTTAATTGTCCGCAGTAATCACCTGTTATATCCGGTTATATCCGGCCATATCCGGTTATATCCGCTTGGCACCAGTTAACTGTTATTGCCTCCCAGAGTGGTTTATTGCACGCCGTATGCTTTATGAGTTCAATTCCAACAGCATTTGTGTTTATCGCCAATGTTGATCTGATTCGGAAACATATGCTTTCGTGCAGTTTTTACGCAGAATTCTCCATAGCCGCATTTTTCATAACTCCTCTATGACCACGCCACCGTCATAAAAATAGCCTAGTCATAGCATAGTTTTAAAACTATGAAATATCGTATATAAAATAAAGGCGGTAGAATTCATTCGTTCGGCAGTATCTGTGGGATAAGTGTGACTAGTATTATAATGATTACATATGTAGAGGTGGTCTCTTAACATCAGATAGACAGCATATTATTTGCCACGTTCGTAATGTAAATAAAAACTTTTGGGTCTAAAACCAAAAAAGATCGATGTGTTTCACGTAAATGCCCTGCGTCATACAGAACATTGCGTAAAGAAACATACTGGGCCAATATTATCGAAAAATCTTCACAAATCCAAAGTGAAGTGAAGTAGAAAAGTTATTAACCCCGGCTAAATTGAAAATTCGTAACCATCTCGATCCGAGGGAGGGCAAACTACATCAACATCACAAAAGCCGTTATTACCCGTTTCCCACTCTCATGCAGCAATCTCGAAATAAGGGATATGCTAAATCACATTTAAATATATGAAAAATATTAAGCAACTTGACGTTTGGATTTTCGTGAGAGCACTCCACGAGAGAGGAGACGAAATTGGCATCGTCACGATGCAATTACTTACGTACTGATGGGGCAAGGGTGGTTTTGACAACGTCTTAACGTCGTTCTTAATGTATATCCTAACCGCTAAACGTTTCATTAAAAAACAAATTCCCACCATCTACATCGATAGCGAGCGCCTCAGAAAATTGAAAACGTTTAAATGAAAAACAATTGCCGCTCGGATTGTATTTGAGTTTTTCGATTCGTTCCCGCACGCTCCTCTGTGGCGAGAATTCTTTTTGCTTCGAACTTCAGGACAGCTCGGAATAACAGAATTAGCCGAGTAAATAAGTGAGAGGAGAGAATTGTTTCGCGTAGAATAATATTTCATTCGCGCCGATCAGTAGATACGTTCGGATGACAAGTCATGAGAATAAAAGCGAATACTGAATTTATGAATACGCTGAAGCGTGAAAGAAGTCGGAACGGCGGAGGTGGAAGGAGACATGCATATTTGATTTTGTCATAAACTCAATTTACAGCTAATCTCGTCTCAGATTGTTGAAGAAATAAAATCTCACACGCCGTTGAACCGCTGGGGAACGAAAATAGGGTAGGTGCAGATACAACAGCTCCGAAGATGTGTAATGCACTGACAACGCCAGTAGCGGGACATTGACATCATATAAATTATACCTGGATTATTCACGGCACTTTTGGTGCGGAATTGACGCTCAATGAAGATGGCACACGACAGTTTTAATATTTCTCTTGTAATTCAAGACACTAAATTAACTGGATCTGCTCTGTAATCTCGAGTTCGACGTTAAATTTTTGTCCCCGCCGTGATCAGTATCGGTGGTGATCGATTTTACGGGCCTATACCGGTCTCCCGTTTCGTACGGTTGTAACTTTTTAGTGCTCCTTTTATTACGACAAACGATTTTAATCAAGCGAGTTTTTGTTCAAAGCGAACGCCATTAGCGCTCCGGAGACGGAATAAAATTCGAAGTTAAGTCGCATTCGAGACTCGAGAATTTGCTTTTAACTTCGTTTGATTGGTCGCTACGGAGGCGTTAGTGACCTTACGTTTGGTTGTAAAATAAATCTATATCAAACGGTGTTTGAATTTTCAATAAATGTATCCGCTTTCAATTTAAAGGTTGAAGGTTTTGAGGATGTAATAAATATTCCCATATATGAAGAATATAGTCCTAATAAAGTAAAGAGTAGCTTTACCAACAGTACAGAATTCATATAACTACTGCATAAACCGAGCCAAAGTATACGGAAATTTCTAAAAATACAATGCAACGCTTATGACATGATAACCAACAATAAAAGCTAGCGGGATCTTAGTATGTACAAACTTGAAAGAAATAGAGTCTCGATTGCCTTGCATACGGAGTCTTCCAAGAGCATTTTGCAACATTACGACCCCTGAGTATTCCACATTATTGGCCTTGTTTGTTCCAAGGGGAAATAAAAATGTAGCGGCATGCAACTCTTGATATAAATTCGGGGAAGTGACTCGTGTAACTCTCATTTGAAGTTAACTACCCTCAAAATGCGTTGTAAGAACAAAGTTTGGCGTTCCGCCGACGACCGAACTGTAAGAGTATTTTCAAACTAGTCTAAAAGTGTAGGAAAAATCGAGCTTCGGATATAACGAACGTCGTACGGAACAATGCTTGTTGAAAAGTGATAGATGACGTAAAACAAAAATCTTTTTAGAGTTAAAACTTTGTACTAAAAAATTTTGAACTAATCTTTTTTATTACGTAATGATATGATAAAACTTGTTTATGACATGTCATGTAACTTTTTACATTTTACGTAACCTTGCACTCATTGATAATGAATGAAGATGCATTAAAAAGAAAAATAGTCATTATTAACCATTCATTGCAGAGAATGGTAAAACATTTTCTGATTCTTATTATTAGTCAATTAACCTTACCTAATAAAAAAGCAATTACGATAAAAAGTAAATCTTCGGTTTCTTGTAACAAAATGCGCAATTGCGAAATTAGTTTTTTTGAGAAATTTCGGATAAGCTTCGACTTTTTAAACGCTTTACAACACTTTATTGGTGAGAAAACTTTATAATTTCAAACAAGCGGCAACATCTCTAATTGTACCAATGGATACGAACACAGATATATTCGTAATTTCCTTGTAAAGCACTGTGAGATCGTCGTCAACCCATTACTGTGCCACTACTGGGCACCGGTCTGCCCTTAGGTGAGAGGAGTCAGGGTGTAGTCCATCGCGCTGGCCTATTTCGAATCGGTAGACTTCTCACACCCCCGAGAACTTGTTTTTTTCATATAACTATCAGTTGTGTAGGTTTTTTCACGATGTTTTGCTTCGTTCAAACAAGTGATAATTAATCCGTACATCTGTACTTAACCTATTTAATGAATTACCAGCGCTAGCAATTGATCACATGCCACTATCACCTGCGTGCCTGGAGTTGAAACCTCAGTACCTTCAATAGAAACGCTATGAATCAACCGCTAGGCTATCACTGCCTGCCTAGCACCGCGTTTTAAAAAACTCGTAATTATACTGGACAGAAAATCTAAACGCTCTTTCTAAGCTCTGATACGACAGCACAAAAACACGGAAAGAAATAAAGGAATCTTTTACGAACGACATGTCGTTTGTGGAGGAACCGGAAAGTGGGTGAAACTAATTAAATTTTTCCGCCTTTGACCCATTTGGCTAAGTTACGTACTCGTATGTATTTGCACTGCACGGCTTTTCAAGTTTCGATGTAATGAATTCTTTTGTCACAGCTGACAAAGAGCCCCAAATCGGGATATGTAGGCCGAATAGAAAGTTGGACGATTTATAAGCTGCTTGCTGCACTGTCGACGATTAAAATAGTATATGTTAGAGGAACTCATGAAGCTTCTGTTTTTTCTGTTTCCTGTGTGAACATGATAAATGAAAAAGTTAGTAATAGTAGCAATTATCATGTTGAGATTTATTTCCCCTGCGACGTTGGACAATATATATCGATCTCTTTTCGTCCTATTGCTATACTACGCTAACCACAGCGGCTTTTTAATCGCACAAAACTGCAGTTTTGTGAGTTTAGAAACGAAACAGATGTTCCGTGTTCGCGGCGGAGACGGAAGAAACACGTTCCGTAATATTCACGCTCGATGTTAAATTACAAGACATGTCAAAGACCCCGTTACAGTAGTAGTAACATTGCCAAAAAGTACCTACATTACGTATAATTTCTGATTATTATTCATATCTAAGTTAGAGTAAAATCTTAAACAAAACCTTATTGCAGTGGTGTATTCCTACTGTTACTACTTGTCCATGACAAAATTAATTAGGCTACATCTATTTGTCATCAAAATCTAAATAACTATTATATACATACAATTATATTTCATTAGAAAATAAAGGGTTGAGTGAATGAGGTAGCTCTTCCGATCCCTTATCACATTGTACGTAAGAAAAATCATAGCTAATAGTTCACATTCGTTTGTACGACAAGTATTTATCCGTCGAATAAAAGGCCACGATTTTTAAGTTTCTATATTGTTTTTTACAAGTGATTTATTGAATTCGTGACCCGGTTGCAGTCAGTGAATATGCATTATTTGGCTGTGTTTTTGTCTATTCATCTTTTGTAGCTTATATTTCTATTCAATTAAAACAGAATCAATGTGATTGATGCTTCTTGAATGCATTCGGATTGAATATTTTAATGAACTTTATCATTGGATGTGATTTTAAAATTGCGAACGACGACTCTGGTGCAACACATAATTATCGAGTAATTAAGAAGACCAGATATTAATTGTCTCACGCTTTAATGATGAAGGAAAACATCGAGGGGATACCTACATTACTTCTAGAACTGAAACAATCGTGGATTACAAGTACAATAAATCTGAGGGTTCTCTAAAAAAAATTCTGAAGTGTGTATGAACTTTACCAATCCGTACTTCGTATTTTGCCTGCTCCCTCTGAGGAGACACTCGAGGGCTGGATAGGAATAATAAACAATTTTAATGATGATGGTATGATATTTTAATAATAAACTTGACTGCAACACAAGCATTCTCCAGCTAGGAACATTTACGAGTTAGTCATAAACTAAACCAGCTCGTTGATAGTAAAATGAGTATCAGTGATTAAATTCTGCTCATAAATCCGTTACCAAGTATGATGCTTTCCACAAAATTAGACAGCATTGCCTATCCGCTCAAGCAATGTCGCTCTTGCTTTGAAAGGTGCCTTTCAGTCAAATTAAGCTCGCATCTCGTCTTTACACGGGACCTCGAGCGTTCCTAAAGTGGGAGCACATTGTCAACATGCCTTGCTTAAGTGTTTATGCAACTCTATGTTGTATACTAACGGAATGGGTAACGAGTGAAATGGTCTCTGAAATTTTGATTTGTTCCATTTGTTTAGTTTTCTCACTCAACGTTCATCTCGTCATCAAGTCCGCCGAGAATATCTATTGTCTGTCAGTATGATTCGAATAAGCTTATTGTTTCTACATTATATTTACGATGCTTGGCAATAATTTGTGCAGTTTTTAGTCTTTGATCAACGGATTAGCTATTTCTCCGCAACTTCGGTGCTTTGAAGAATACGTCCAATCATCAGTTAGTTGTTAAAACTTTGTTGAAGGTCTTATTAGTAATTTTAATATATCTAAAATGGACTTATCTCTAACTGAAATTTTCCCTGATATCCGCTATGAATCAAAGTACTGAAGAACGCTTCAAGGAACATCTGGTTGTAAGTAAAAAACCGTGTCTAGAATTGAATCATAAAAAGAGCGAATAAGATTTAACTGATAATATTTTTAACTAAGACATTAAAATCAGGATGTACAGGCGTGAAGAAAAGTAGCATAAAATTATTAAAAGCGTATTAAAATTCAGCATTATTTGTAATAGAAACCATTCGAATATGCGCTTGTATAATGCTGGCGGAATATCGAGCACACAACCGAGAAACTTTCCTTATGAAAACTTTTAAGGGTGTTCGTGAAGAATTCCTGTTGGGAAGAGATTTTCACGAAATTTCAACAGTCCGTTCTATTGAATTTTTAAAGAGTTTCCCACCTTCAGTTTACGTATTCTTAGAGAAATGTGCAGTAAACTATATTCTCTATTTTTAGTCAGAGATTTAGTAGCTCTGTTTGTCGTACGCCGGTTGAAAACAAATGACCCGTGTGCAACGATTGTTATCGTTTTAGTGTCCCAGATTCCATTCCCAGAGTGAGAAGGGTTAAGCCATAGTCTACTGCGCTGGCCAAGTGCAAATTGGTAAACTTCGCACACCTTTGAGAACTTTTTTTAAGATCTCTCAAGCATGAAGGTTTCCTCGCGATGTTTTCCTTCGCCTTTAAAGCGAGTAATAATTAAGTTCTAATACGCATATCAGAAGTGCGTGCTTGTGATTCGAACCTTGGAACCTTCGATAAAGAAGCCAAGTTTCAACCCCTAGACTATCATTGCTTATCGTAACAGTATCGTAACGTAACAGTAACAATTTAATACCTTATAAATTCCACAACGTAGAAAAACTCCGGAGCACACATTATTAAAGGGACAAGTGACTTTGACACTCCTTCCAATGTCGCTCTAATGACGACTACTGCTGCGCTCATTAGTGTCTATTTGTGTTTCATTCTTATTTCTGTGGATTATAAACGTATGTACTACATTTCTAGTTTAGTTGTGTAGATAAATCTGTTCTATTTCGTATAAGTTAGTACTTCATATATTTAAAATATCGGTCATAAAAGCATATTTCTACTACTTTCGTCAAAAATGGTAGTGTTTAGCATGAACCGATGGATTCAACTTTATATTAATTGTTATGATAATATTGGTCATATATAGCTTGTATGTATATTAATATATTAGTGGACTTCGGAAATTTTTATTTTTGAGTGAAAGCATGCAATGAAATGCCACAGTAAGCTCTTCCAATCGAGCAACTAAACGCTGCAGGGGATTTGAACATGGCACCAAATTGTCCAAATCTTTAATCCTCGCCGGCCATTTCGTATAAAAACTACACGGATCACAAGTTTTCACCTCACAGTGTCATCACAACTCTCCGAATAGGTTATTTTTGGATTCTGCATTTATAGGCAGATATCAGAATACACAGTCGCCCGCGACGTACATTTTTTTTTATAATAGTAATGATTATGAATGCATAGTATAAATAACATGTGAAGCGTACTTTATAGACTTCGATATGTCACATTTTTATATGATGGAGTAACAAACGAGCATGCAGTCCACCTGATGGTAAGTGGCAACTGCCGCTCATGGACATTTGTAATCTACCCCAGATAAGACTAGAATGCTACCTGGGGTCGACTACAAATGGGTTATACCCCCTGAGGACTAACTTGAAATGCCTCGGATAAGTCAGTCTTTCTTACCACACCCTTCAAACCAGAAGACAGCAGCGCTTAAAACTGCTGTTATTAGGCAGAAATAGAAGTGGCGGTGGTACCGCCGGAGTCGAACTTCAAAGAGCTCTACCACCTTTAAATGTGTTTACGGATATTAAACTGAGCATTAACATTTTCGAATTCTGTAAATAATGATCCTCCGATGAACCTTAAAGATTTTTAAACATTCTAGAAAGACAAAAATGCCGTAATAAAATTATTTTTTCCAAATGTGTTACCTTTAGTATTTCAAATTAAGTTTGCATTTCCAAGAAACTTCTATCTGAATTCACGTTCTATACTAACAAGATCGCTTCCGTTCACGCTCGATTAAATAACGTATACAATTCTTGGTCCGTGAAGGGATCACGACAGTCGATCGATAGCGCCTCTGGCCCGAAACGCACAATTTAACGCCCGCCTCTGTACGTACAATTCTGCAAGCGATTGCCCATTACTGAGACGATATGAGATTTCAATGACGTTCAGGATTGAATGGGGTTACAGGGAAATAGGTGTATGATATTAAGCGCTGGAGAACGTTTGATTTGGCTTTATAAACTGCGTACAGTTTTTCCTGCTGTTTTATGTGTTTTTATCATACCGATTTAGATAATTTCGAAAAGTTTAGCAATTTCTTTTTTGAAGTATCTTATATCATTAATCAATATACGATGGATTAGCAAACGAGCATGCAGTCCACCTGATGGTAAGTGGCAACTGCCGCCCGTGGACATTTGTGATCCACCGTAGATAAGACCAGAATCCTAACTGAAGTCGACCACATGCGTTGCTATCCCAGAGGACTAAGTTGGAATGCCTCGTTAAGTTTATCTTCCTTACCACACCCCTCAAACCAGAAGACAGCAGCGCTTAACACTGCTGTTGTTAGGCAGAAAGAAGAGTGGCGGTGGTGCCGCCGGAATTGAACTACAAAGAGTTCTACCACCTTCAAAATTTTTTTCCGAAATACATAGTTTTTAGTCAACTAAAAATACTTAATTAAAAAGTTTTCTCAAGTTTTGCTCAAATGTTAAGTTGATTTCAAAGTCATATGCTGTCATTGAAATCAATATGATTGAATATTTTTTTTGAAACATAAAGATGGGTATCATAATGTAATACCCATTACAGCGCCTAGTCCTGATTTCGACGGATAAGACTGATGGGAATTCTAATTGGTTCTGGATTTGTATTTTTTAACAGTTTGATTTACAAAATAAGCGTGTAGTTCACCAGGTAATAAATCTTAGCCGAGGCGTTCTAACAGAGTCATCATCGGTAGCAACGCATCTATGAACCCAGGTAGGAATCTAATCTTATCTGAGGTTAATTACAGATGTTCTTGAGCAGCACCCACTTACCTTCAGGTAGACTGCAGGCTCGTTAAAAACAGTTGGTAGCCACTGTTACCCATACAATTGAACATGGTTTGATGATGAACATTAAGTATACTGGTTCCACGATCCACTATAATCTACTGGACCATATTAAAACCGCAATTATTTTATATTTAGTAATTTTAGTAACATTAAATTTACTCCTGAGGTTTAATGACTCTTAAAGTTTTTCAACGCTTCTTTTTACCTAACATTAAAATTAAAAATGTACTTCTGTTTTGCACCGCGGCGTAGGTAATATGCAAAAAGTACTAAGTCTGAAACTGTCTGGATCTAAAAATAAGATTTCCCGTCATTAAATACGAAACTAAGAATGATTTTACTTACACTTCACATTTTGGGTTCTGGAAACATGAAGCGTTTCACTTTAGTTCTTGCTATTTTTAAATACGGCCGACTGCGAGTTGGACTCCCGCACTGAGGGTCTCGTAGTAACGCCAAGTAATAAGTTAATAACAAAACCAACCGCAATAATTGTAATAGTATGTAAATTTACTGTCTTTATATTATAAAAGTACATATATATGTCCTATAAGACATTGCTTGTCAAATTGCATAATACTGGGTTAACGATTATTGATTTCTTTGTGAACTAACAAAAAAATAGGATATAAACAGTAACATCTTTTATTCGCGTTGTTGTTTAGAAGTTTGTTTTTTTTTTGCAGTTGAAAGAGACTGTACGTCTAAGGATTTCATATAAAATTCAAATCGATAACTTTACGCATTTCTGGGAAAATCGTTGTTGACAGTCAGGCAAACGGACAAAAAGTGAGTCTATTAGGGTTCCTTTCTTCCTTTAGAAACCCAAATAAATCTGTATAGTAATAATAGGCAGACGTAGATACCTTTTAACCAGTTTTAAGAAAAAAATGTTTTATATCGCAATAAATCCTTACAAGAAACCTAATTTAAAGTTGCCATAGGCGAAACTTGGGTTGAAAAGATGAGGAACATTCGTTTCAAGTGATCCTCAAGGCAGAGCGAAGTGGAAAGGTCACTGAGGGTTAAGTTCAAGATATGCAGGAGATCATTGCTTTGTTTTTAAACCTAATTGGCAATAAATTTAATATTTGATGTTTTTCTTTAATATTAAATAACTGTACGAAAGTAAGGAAGAGTATTGTACACTTCAGGGTTTTTGAAGAATATGCATTTGTTATCACACTAATCGAGCTACAGTAAGGTAGATACATAGGTATGTATCTATATCGCTTCTTTGCTTAAATAACGTGTTATCTTAAAAACATAGCTTTATAGTAGAACATTTTTTTTAATAAAAAAACATACTTTACTTAATTCTGTATCTTATGATTTCAGGTAGTTTGTACGTAATCTACAATAAAGGTAAAAAAATACACAATTAAGTAAATTTTTTTTGAATTATTTTTTCTACCATAAAATTGTGTTTTTTAAGATAACACGTTATTGAGGCAAAGAAGCGATATGTCCTGTGGTCTTGGGACTAGATTTGATTTACAGCATCCCTGCTTATCGTTACCTCTTGTAAAAAAGGTTCTACAAGTATTAGTATTGATACTGGTTCTAAGTATTTGAAACAATTACGTAGTAATAATTGCGTCTTAAGAAAATTATATTTCATTTATGAATACTGCACTACTTTAATGAGAATTTGTAGTTTTTATTATGATTAAAGAATAAAATATTTTTATTAATACTACAGTTTTCCAAAACTATGCATTATACTCGTTCATTCATTCATTCATTCATTCATACATTCATTCATTCGTACCTGATGTTTCGTTTTAATAGCCGATAGTGCCACCTCTAGCGACGTTTTAAGATTTATATCGCGTTCGTAATAATGTTACTTTTTCCGATTCTTTCGCCGTGCACGTACAAGGAACGTCTTTGAGAAACTTTAGCGAACGGCGAGCCAACGACGCAATCTCTGTTCCTTGTTAGCTCTTTGTATTTTTGAGTCCGAACGTGGGACCGCTAAGGGCCTACTATGGGTGGAAATAATATTGTATTAACTGTGAAATACTTTGTGATTTCACTTATAAGAACAGTATAGTTTTTAAGAGGATTGTAGGTTACTAATAACTACTACTAACTTAGTGCCAACAACTAAGTTGATCTCATAATTTGTCTATTCATATTTTTTTATTTATTTTTTTAATAAGTTTTTGTACACGTTACAATGAAAAAAAATACAAGCATTTACAAAAAATATAGTGCAAAGGATTTTTTGTATAATGGATATAGTAAACGACCATCCAGACTATCTAATAGTAATCTAGAAATACTAGATCAAGATTAAAATCCTGCCTGCGGAATATAGCTCCTATTAAATGCAGTTAATAAAAATACGACCAATAGAGATCCTGTTTCCTTAGGGAAATAGATTTATATAGAAAGTAAATCGTTATCATTATTTTATACATAAAAGGCTCAATCTTAAGCAGAACCATTAAGAAATATTAAGAAACTTGTAAACAAAACAAAGGTACATTAGTTTTAGCATACGACGACACTAGGAAAAAAACATACATTTTTACATTAGAATGAAAAGTTCAGTTTCGGTTCCAAGATGCATCAGTGAAGGATGTACAGTATGTGTCAGTATCACACCCTTCGCACAAAGCATCTCTACGCCATTGTGGAGAGCCGGTGTAATTACCAGTAGTGAAGCCATCCGCTCGAAAACAATACGAGAATGAAGGGTTTTTTAACTCTAAGGTACGAGTAGAATACGTGTTATTACCACTGGAAGCATGATAGCTAAGTGAAAATCCTTTAAGTTTGAGTTTCGGGGTTCAAATCCAATAGAATTTATGAAGCTACTTAAAGCACTTATTTTTATGGTAAGTGGCAACTGTCGCTTATGGACATTTACAATCTACCCCAGGTAAGACGAATCCTACTTGAAGTCGACCACAGATGCGTTGCTACCCCTTAGGACTAAGTTGGAATGCTTCGGATAAGTAAGTTTCCCTTACCACACCCTTGAAACTAGAAGACAGCAGCGCTTTAATATTTAAAAAAGCAACATATGCACACGTATGGAGTTTCTTGCGCTTCTTCTCCATAGCGAAACATTTTCCGAAGCGGGGTTAGCTTGTTGACATTCAAAAAGAGTTATGCATGAAACAACTTTGAATAAATGATTTTTGATTTGATTTACTTCCATAGTAAAAAAATAAAAGAATCTAGAAATCGTAGTAGTGGCTGTTTGTTCACAGAGGAGCTCTTTGAATAGGACAAGAAAATCACGTCTTTCTTCCACAAACATTTTTTCTTAATAAATTAAATTGCACTCGTTTTTTTATCATGCAAAAATTTGTATCACCAGATTGTAGATTAGATGTGCTGGTGGATAGTTTTAAGGTTGAGTTGCGATCTTTTAAAGATATTTGTTAATTTTGCAAAAAAGCACGTTAATAGAAAAACGAAGATAATGTATTGACCACAGTAATACATACTTTGTAAAAATATTAAGTGTATATCTATTACGATTTAAGATAGAATCCAGTGACAGACGAAGAGACAACGAAGGCTCAGTAATGAGGTCTCCTTTTCACTCTTTGGGTATAGAACCCTAAAATAATTTACATAGTATTATGAAATTGTACTAAAAAGATTTAAGTACGTAGGTACAGTTAAAATCTATGCTTGAAGAAAGTATGTTATATAAGCTTTTATCCCTTATTTAGGTCAATTAGAGGATGAATTTACGACTCCTTCCTTAGTATTCAACAAAGTTATAAGTATATAAAATGTAAAAAAATTGTAAGTTTGTACAGGATTTTGAAAAATAAAGATATTCCAAAACGTACTGTCATTCTTTAAACAATAGATTACGGGTATATTTTAACCATAACAAACAAAAATACAGCGCAGACTAAAAAGTGCTCTCAAAAAGATTGGACCAGAAATAGGCAGAAGCTTCTGGGATAATTAAGACTGATGCGTTAACTGGTAAACCAATTAACGTGAGGCAATACTAGATATTTCCATTGGTCGGCTGTGCAGCCGCTCAGCACGGAGACGAGCAATGTTGACGCACTGCACAGCGATATAAACTTAGCTGACTTGCATAAATGATGTGAAGTATCCATCCACATAAGATTAGAATCCCAACTGAAGTAAACCACAGATGCGCTGCTATCCTTGAGAACTAAGTTGGAATGCCTCGGATAAGTAAGTCTCCCTTACCACACCCTTCAAACTAGAAGACGGCAGCGCTTAATACTGCTGTTATTATGCAGAAATAGGTGTGGCGCCGCCGGAGTCGAACCACGAAGGATTCTACCAACTTCAGAATATATACTGTAATACATCCGCAATAAAAGTCAAAACTTTCTATTGCTTTTATAAATAAATCATCAATTTCGTTTAAAATTTAATTTATAGCCTTAATACCGTTGGTATATGATAATTGGGAAATAATTCACGATTTATTATGCAAGTAAATTAATAAGACTAGCATTAAGCGAGCGAGTTGGTGCATAACTGCGGAATTATGCAGCTCCACTGATTTATGCATGTAAGTTCATGTAACTTGTAAGCTCTGTTAGCACAACTTATTAGTGACTGGGTATGCATTGTTGGGAATTTATTTTGTTTGTGTGTGTGATTGAAGTTTCCTTGTGTAAGTTAATGTTTTACTGTAGGTACTTAGTTTAGTTTGTTTAATGTTTTTCATTTATGTGCTTAAATTTTTTGTAACATTGACTGATTGACAACGCGAAGCTCAAATCAGTGAATCTATAATGTATATTTTTTATTTTGTTTTATTTTATAACAGTAGCTAACAAGCATGCATGCAGTCCACGTTTTTTATATAATGGAGTAGCAAACGAGCATGCAGTCCACTTGATGGTAAGTGGCAACTGCCGCCCACGAAAATTTGTGATCCACCCCAGATAAGACCAGGAACCCAACTAAAGTTGACCACAGATGCGTTGTTACCCCTGAGGACTAAGTTGGAATGCCTTTAAGTTTATCTCCCTTACCACACCTTTCAAACCAGAACAAAGCAGCGATTACCACTGCTGTTATTAGGCAGAAATAAGTGTGGCGGCGGTGTCGCCGGAGTCGAACTACCACCTTCAAATATACCACGTAATGCTTAGTGGAAACTTCCATCCATAGATTCCCATAGACTCACTCATACTTACACATACACACACACACGCACATTTGTACACATCCTTACCATATTGTAAAATTGTATTAAAAATCAATAAATAAAAATAAATATATATGTATGTTTAGTTAAAATTAAAGTCTGCAAAAATATATACTTAAATTCTATGTTATGGAAGAGCGGGGTTTTCCAACACGAGTATTGTAATGCTCAAAGGGAGGCCTCAACCACTGCTTGTTTGCACCCTATTTGTAGACTAATAAAATATTTTTAATTTTTTTTTTGATAGACAGGTAGGACTTTATCTGAGGTTGACTAAGATAACCATGGGCGGTAGTAGCCACTTATTATCACATGGATTGCATGCTTCGTTGCTACTTCTGTATCATAAAAAATATTTTTAATTGAAAAAGGAAATTGTAGCCATATTTATTTTGTTTTTTTTTGTATGTCTATCTATGAATTACTTTTGAGTTTTATTTATTAAGATCTTTAACCAAAAAAGTTCAATTTATAGGTCTGTGTATAATTAAGCATCTTTTAACAAAAGAAGTGTAAAGTAAACTGAAAAAGCGGCATGTCAAAGTAACAACGAAAATATTTCAGTCGAAACCTGAAAACGCTTTCACTTGTACCGGAGCGGACATTGACAATGGCTTCCATTTTTCGCTCATTGAATTGCAATTTACAATTCAAAATCCTCGTCAATACAGGTAGCCGGGGGCGTTACGAAAAATGAAAACCGATCACAAACACCAAGCAACATCCATCGCTGGTTTTATACTCGCACCCTCAGTATACTCTCATAGAAAACGCGTAATGGAAGTGAGTAGTTACCAGTGGTAGCAGCATTAATTTCACTGGCGATTGGGCGGGCACCGGACACTCAATTCGCACTTATTCGACATTCGAAAGGGAGAGTGACCTGGTTTTTGTATGTGTTCGTTTGATTTATCGCCGCTGTAATAGATGCGTGAATGATCCGCGATTCGCACGGTCGACAGGTCAAGGCTGGTTTTACTATCATATTGTTCAACATCGCGTTTGTTTGGGACATAGTTGTAGCGTTTTCAGGTAGGTATTGGCAGTACGTGTGGCTTTGGTATAAATCTGCTACACACTGCTACGTTAGATACATCGTTCAACTATTTATATTAAAAGCTTATTGTTTGTTTTGTGTATTTGACTTTTTATATTTAGATCTGGAGCTATATAAAATTTATAAACGGTAACAGGATTTTAGAATGGGTGCGTTTATAGACTTACTTAATCATAATTGTCACGAAGGCGAGAAACAGTTTTAACACGATTAATAATTAAGTTCATCGGTTCTTAAATGGAGGTTTTATTTGGAGTCGTAAACCTGACTATTTTAAGACGTTGAACAGGAAAAACGAAATAGCCTAAAAGATAAAAAAGCTATATAGCGTAAAAGAAAGAAAAATGAAATAGAGTAAAATTATTATTTGTGAAGGTGGTAGAACCCTTTGTAGTTCGACTCCGGCGGCACCACCACACTTATTTCTGCCTAATAACAGGAGAGTTAAACGCTGCTGCCTTCTGGTTTGAAGGGTGTGGTAAGGAAGATAAACATAACGAGGCATTTCAACTTAGTCCTCAGGGGTAGTAACACATTTGTGGTCGACTTCATTTGGGATTCTAGCCTTATCTGGGGTGGATCACAAATGTCCATGGGCGACAGTTGTCACTTACCGTCAGGTCGACTGCATGCTCGTTTGCTACTCCATCATAAATAAAATTAAAAAATTAAAAAGTTTTTGTTTTATACTCAAATAAAGTTACGCTAGTAAATGTCGAGACATACCAGCATTTCTCAATAAGCAAATCATACGAAGTTCAAATGATTCTCAATACAATTTTCATGTATTGAATATTCTAGG